>PVJC01021616.1:0-28050 GCA_004026665.1 Murina feae
GTGTCTATATATCTTATTTCTAGTATGCAAATATATATCTTATTATTTCACACACAGTTTGTGAGATCTGTTGATATAGATCTTTCTACTACCTACTTCAAGTTCTATTATGCTTGATTCTTTGTATTCCTAAAACTTAAAATTCAGATTGTCAATTTCTATAAAATTTCCTGTTGGAATGATTATTAAAGTTGCATTTAAGTTATAGTTTTACTTAGAGAAAATTAACACTCTTGCAATATTGATTGAAGCTTGAATCCATGAATATGGTACATCTCTTTACTTACCGATATTCTTTAATTCCCCTGAACAATATTTTAAGGCTTTTTCCTTAGGGGTCTTTTAGAATTTGTATTAAATTTACTAGTATTGAATGTTTCCAATGGTAACATATTAGTTTCATTTTTAAGTGTTTGTTATTGTTATATAGAGAAGTATTTGATTTTTCATAGTGATCTGTATTTAGCAAACTTACCAAATTCAATAATTAATTCTAAATGTCTATAGACTCTTTTTGGTTATTTATCTGCATAATCATATCTTTTATAAGTAGTGATAATTAAAATTTTATGAGTATATGATTTTATTTATCTTTTCCTTGATGAACAAAACATGGAATAGAAGTACAGATGACAAACATTCATTTACTTTATGCAATTAGTAGGGGAAATATTTCACCGTTGTGTATAATGTGTGCCATATATTTTTTGGAGCTATAGTTTTTCATATTGTTGAAAACCTTTTTAATTTCTAATTTTCTAAGTATTTCTTACAAATAACTAGATATGAAATATTGTTAAAATGTCAATTTTTATCTTTTGCATGTTTATTAAAATTATTTAATTATGTTGTCACGTTTTCTATAAATGTGGTGAATTTTATTAATTACCACAATGGATTATTTTTTAATATATAGCTACATTTTTGTATTTAAGCTCTTGAGAAAGGCCAATAACATAACTTTTTTCTGAAACATACTTATCAAATATTTGAAATTAAAATTATGTTAGCCTCATAAAAATATTTAAGAATCATTTCTTTTCTTTATTATATTTGAGATGAGGTTGGATAAGACTGAAAAAAATTTTGGGAAAAGCCATTTGTTCCTGAGATTTTCATTATGAAATATCTCAAATTATGGATTGAATTTTTTGCTAAGTACTGAAGAAATAGTATTTGTGTTTTTTCTCTCAGTCTTGAATTATCCAAACTATAAAATTATCATAAAGTTTGCCATGCCATACTATCATTTGATATTGGGTTTATAGGTGTATCTTTTCAGGCAACATTTAAAAAATATTGGTTTATCAATTTTATTGGTTTTCCTAGTGGTTTATCAATTTTATTGGTATTTGCAAAAAATAAAATTTTAGTCCTAACCGGTTTGGCTCAGTGGATAGAGCGTCGGCCTGCAGACTGAAAGGTCCCAGGTTCGATTCCGGTCAAGGGCATGTACCTTGGTTGCAGGCACATCCCCAGTAGGAGGTATGCAGGAGGCAGCTGATCGATGTTTCTCTCTCATTGATGTTTCTAACTCTCTATCCCTCTTCCTTCCTCTCTGTAAAAAATCAATAAAATATTTTTAAAAAATAAAATAATAAAATTTTATTTTTGTTCATATTATCAATTGTATGTTTATAATTAATATATTCATTTACTCTTACTTTTGATATTTATTTTCTTGTACATTTTTTAATTTATTTCACTTTTCTCCGATTATGTGATAAACACTTAAGCCATTGCATTTCAGTCTTTCTTTCTTCCTAATAAATTTATCTTGAAACAGTGTTATAGCTCTATTCCACATTTTTGAACATTTTATAGCTTCATTAACTTTCCTTTTAAAATTTTCTAGTTTTCCTTTTCAGTTCAATTTTGACCCTGAATAGTTGGAAGTATCTTTCTTAATACTTTGAACTTTGGAATTCCCTAGTTATCTTTCTTTTAAATAATTTTTAATAAAATAAATTCTAGTTTAATTCCTTTGTGGTTAGAGAACGTACTCTGAATAATCTCATCCTTTTCAAATTTGTTGAGTCAATATGGTTCCTTCTCTGTTCTACGAAGCGCAATTCATTTATTTTTATCTCGGGACTAAGAAACTGCCTTTGTGTATTAGAGGGGAGGAGAAAGGGTAATAGAAAGGTGAAATCCTAACTGGCCCACTTCTTCCTGATGGAGTCCTTTAATTAATTATACTCCTAATTGCCCTGTGTCCCATGCCCATCCTTTGTGCAACTAGCTCATGTTTCAGTGTCTCCAGGGCTTCTACAGGGAAGTCTGTCCTTCCCTCTGGTGCTTTGTTTTGTGAATTTCTCTGTTAATATCAAACCATCTGCTTAAAATGTCCCAGATTTTCTCAAATATTTTGGTCCACTGATTTCTTGCTTTCCTATAGTTATTTTTTTATACCTTCTTATAACGGAGGTTTAGTAAGAAGAGAAAGTAAAGCTGAATTCTCAGTCTGCCATCTTGATTAAGCTGGTGGATCATTTTAAATAATATTTTCTCTGGTCCCCGATTAATATCACGTTTGAAAATAGAGTTATATAAACCATCATTTACTAAAATATTAAAATTGGGCATCCTGGTAAGAAAAAAACTTTTATAATTGGAAACAAAAAGGTTCTGTCCTTTATTAAACCTAACCATTTATTTGCTCAATTCAGTTAACCTGTAGTCCAATAGGGGGAAAATTAATTTTTCTGTAGAACTGAATGGTCCATTCACTTGTCCGTATCAGGTAACTTTCATTATCACACATCCAGCCCAAGATAGCTAGGTTACCTAGGGGGCCATCTAAGAATTGTTTTCAAAGGGGTGGTTTATGGTCAATAAATTGGGGTAATAAATAAGAGAGAAAGTGAGTGATCCACAAGAGGCAGCACACCTAGATAGGATTCCTTTGGTGCCAAGAGCTTCCTCAATTTTCATTTCATCTGCTGATTACGTCTGGTCCTTTCAAGTGAAAGAAGAGACCAGTTGAACTGACAAAAGCTGGCACTCTTCCTCTGAATAGTTTCACAATTGTTGTGGCACTTTTGCTTCTCAAGTTTGAAAAGGGAAGGGGAATTCCTCAAGGAGAGAGGCAGGCAGCTCAGGGCATTACCCCGCAAAAAGATTACAGTACATACGCCCTGCGCTGGAGTGCGAAGATTTAGGTCAGAACGCAGAAAGGTATTCTCTATTGCTGTTCCCTTTGAAATATTTGTCTCCATTATAACTGGTTCCATTTCTACTTGAGACAGCCCAACTGGCATGAACAAAACATAAATCTGCCCGACCCTGGCATCGTAAGCCCTTCTCTTAAATCTCCCATGCAAGAATTTCAGTCTCTTAAAATTAAGAAATTTATTTTTTGTGTGTGTTTATTAGTATACAATCTAACCAATGTTCATATTCTATAGGGAAAAGTATAAAATGCACCCCTTATCCTAGTATGGCAGCTTTGCATGAACTATTGTTACAATCCTATGTGCATAGTTAAATATTTAAAATATGTGAACTTTCATAATGGTGATTTGTGGCTAAGCAGGGGTATGTCAGGCGTACCTATCCCTAAATACCTTAGTTGTAGAAGCTTGGAAATACAAGGTGCAGCATCTCTTGAACCCCAAGAATAAGGGGCAGCTTCTTTTCTCTCCTAAACCACCAGGTGCTTAGAGGTGTGTTTGGTCTTATAATTTCTCAAGAATAAACGGTAAAGGAGCATCATTTAAGCAGGTGGCCCACAGAGCACATTCCCGTGGCATCGGCCTGTTGCCTGCTAGAAGGCAGGTTGATGAGGGCTTATGGTGACGCTGGCACAACATTCTGACTAATGAGAACCTGAGCTTTGAATGACTTGAAAGAACATTTAACAGATATTTCTGCAAGGAAAAAAAAAAAAAGGCTTTTATGCATTAGACATGCTTTCTCTATTGCCAGTTTTGTTTTGTATTAACAGAATCCTTTCTCTGATGCCATGTACTTGTTAGAGAAATCCTGATACTCATGTGCCCCTTTTGCCTCCCATATTTTTCAGACGCTGTCTCTTTCCAGCTCACAGCCGTTGGTTTCCTGCCACAAAAATGTGTCCTTCTCTTTCCTGTAATAATAACACTTAAAAACCAATCAATAACCTGGATAATAATCCATTAAAACCAAATAATGAGCAATAGGAAAAAAATTGTAAAAAGGTTTTCCTTCATGTAAAGGGCAATGAGGGATGAATAACTGTGTAGTTGATACTTACTGGTAAGGAAGAGGGATTTATTCTGCTGCTGGGAAGATAGCTTCCCATCCAACCATCATTTCAAAATCCTACCCAAAAGTGGGTTAAATAATAATAATTATTATTTTTTTCCAGAGTGGAAGGGGAGGGAGAGAGAGATAGAAACATCAATGCTGAGAGATAATCACTGATCAGCTGCCTTCTGCACAGCCCACAATGGTGATCCAGCAACCTGGGCCTATGCCCTGACCAGGAATTGAACTGTGACCTCCTGGTTCACAGGTTGATGCTCAACCACTGAGCCACACCGGCTGGGCTAAATAAGCTACTTTTAAGAGCCAATACAATAACATGAATGCTTGTATTTTTAAAATAATCTGAAATTGGTTTCATATTCTTCTACTTTCAATTAATGCACACTGGAAATTTTGTTAAGAAAATACCAGAGGCTTGTCTTTCAGTCTCTAAGTCTATATTCTTCTGTGGCTTAAAACGTTATCAATATGTGAATTTTAGTTCTTCTGAGTTTCCTATAATGCCACAGAATCAATATCTAACAATATTTTATAGAAAGGTTTTTAAAAGTTTGAAGGTTTTAGTAACAAAAACTACTTTTTAACATTTTAGACTAGCCAGAGTTTGTCCTAAAAACATTTATGTTCTATTTAAAAATTCACAAACACATTATACTTTTATTGAATTCACCATATTTTAAAAAATTGAGAAGATATAATTTTTATATTTATACCAAAGACAGAATATGTGCATTAAAAAATACCTTCAAAGACAGACTGGATAAGGTATTTAGTCTGTCTTTATTCAAAATGAGCCAGAAGGGGGAAATGTATGCAAATACAATTGGCTAATTGCTTTGCAATTTGGCTTTATTTTCTTGACACTAATGGAGAATTTCTAACACCTACACGGCTAATAAGTTGAGAAGTTATGAGCTTTATCTGAATACAGGTTTGTAGTCAGAAAGAAAAAAGTAATGTTTACTTGCTGCTTTGAGAATAGAGAAGACTGAACAGACAGAGGCTAGATACCAGAGTATGTATCCCAGGATCTTAAAGTTCAAAGGGAAACATGGGTAGGATATATTTTTAACCTCATGTGTTTTATTTTTATTTTTTCATTAAAACTTTGTTTTTATTTTGATATAAGATAATAGCTATATGTACACTTTTATTAACTTCCAGATAGAAAGCTACTTTAGCAACCCACTTACTTTATAATATCTCCTTTTTCTACCTATATCTTTCATTACTTGCTTCTCCATTACTTGATGAGGTTAGGGACCATGTTCTTTTATTTTGTTTTATTTGTATTTTTTAAATTAAATACATTGCAGTGGCATTGGCTAATAAATTCGTATAGGTTTCAGGTGAAATTTCTACAATACATGATCCTTATATAGCACTGTGTGCCCACCACCCAAAGTCAAATCATCTTCCATCACCATATGATTGGCTTCCTTTACCTTTAGTACACCCCCCCAACCTTTTCCCTCTGGTCAGTACCATTCTGTTGCATGTCTATGAATTTCAGTTTTCTATCCCACATATACGTGAAATCATATGGTTCTTAGCTTTTTCGGACTGGCTTATTTTGCTTAGCATACTCTCAAGGTCCATCCATATTGTTGCAAGTGACAATATATCATCCTTCTTATGGCTGAGTAACCAGGACACTTCGGTTGTCTCTGATGTGTTGGCTACTATGAATAATGCTGTAGTGAACATAGGGGTCCATATATCTTTACAAATAAATGTTTTCAAATTTGGGGCAGATACCCAGAAGCAGGATTACTGGGTCCCAGGGTAACTCTATTCTCAATTTTTTGAGGCACTGTCATACTGTTTTCCATAGTGGCAGTACCAGTTTACATTCCTACCAGCAGTAAATGAGGGTTCCTGTTTCTCCATCACCTGTCTTGTTAACAGTAGCCATTCTAGCAGGTGTGAAGTAGTATCTCATTGTACTTTTGATTTGCATTTCCCTAATACCTACTGAAGTTGAACATCTTCTCATATATCTTTTGGCCATTTGTATGTCTTCTTAGGAGAAGTGTCTGTTCATGTCCTCTGCCATTTTTTTTAATTGGGCTATTTATTTGGTGTTGAGTTGTTTGAGGTTTTTTTAAGTATATTTTGTATATTTACCCCTCATTGGCACTGTTGTTTGCAAATATCATCTACCATTAGGTTGGTTGACTTTTTGTTTTGTTGTCAGAAATCTCATCTGTTTTAATGTCATGATAGATGTGCTGCAGGCCATACAACAGATCATCTGAATAACAACAACAAATAATTATTAGAATCAACTATGAAATGTTTATTATATCCCAGCTTCTCTTCAAATTGCTTCATATGCAACACTCCTTGAGTCTTCACTGAAAGCTATATATATATAATTATCCTCATCTGATCATAAACATAATGATCTGAGAAGTAAATACCTTATTTTCATAGCTTGCAAGTGGCAGTTCCAATATTCACTATCATATCTATCTAAATTCAAAGCCCTGTTTTCCATCCCTCACTTTATATCCACTTACTTTGCCGTAAGGGAATATTTTCTGGAGTGGATACAGCCACAGTTGGGTTTGGAAACAAATGTGAAATGAAGCAGTCATGAACGTGGAGTGTAGTCACTAATTTAATCGGGAAGAATGTCATTTACATACAAGAGAGGCGAGTCCACTATATTTTTATGGAATCCAGAGCATTTCTGTGCATGTGATTATAAATTCCAAGAAGCAAGATGCAGACAGGAGGCTGAAGAGTAGGCTGAGGGCAAATCATTAGAGGCTCAAAGGCCCAAGCAGGAACCTGGGGTTTCTTTAGGTCATTGAAAATAATGGGAGCTTAAGCTTGAAATTACATGGTTGGATTTGCACATTCGATAGGAGTCCCATCAGAGCAGGTGAGAGGGTATCTGGTAGAGCCATTAACAAGGTATCTAATAGAAAAAAAAAATGGAGCATTTTTGAAAAAAGAAAGGCTTTACACTCTAAAAGGAGGAGGTTCCAGCTGAGTGACTCATGCATTGCACACAAGGGCTCTGAGGACAGGTGGGTGGTAGAAGTAAGCTTTGGGATTCCTCAGTGTAGAAAGTTGCAGTGGTATCAGGCTTAGGTCACAGCAGCGGCTGCCTTGTGTGGGACGGTACTGAGTTGGGCTCTTGTCCTCTTAGGGGTTGTCTCATTGCTTCAGACCATGAAGCGGAGTCTGGGGTGACAGGTGCAATTGGATCCACTTGTCTCAGTCTGCAAGTAGCTTTATAAAGCAGTTTTTGTGAGTTGTATCTCTCTCTCACCTGCTTCAGAGTTTTGATATCTTGTTTTTCCTTCCTACCCAACACCCAAGCTTCTCCTTTTGGTGATGGTATAAAGACTGAACAGGTAACTCCTTTTCAACCTTTATATCATCACCAAAGCCCGTGTTCTCAGGGATGGCGTCTTCATGGCTTCCTCAAACAGATCAGAGTCCAGATGCACTCTCATAACCCCCTATACTTTCCTTTCGCACCACTAATCACAAATTATAATTATCTGAGAAATTATTTGATAGCTGCTTATCTCTTTTGCCATGCTGTAGCTCTCTGGGGAAGGGCAATACTAGTATATGCAATATTCTTAAGTGTGTCTCACAAGCCTAGCAAGTTTTTTGGAATATACTTATGTGTTACCCACATATATCTATTCAAAGAAAGACTTTCCATTGGTGCCATCTCAATTGACACGCTGAACATGAAAAGTGCATCTTTAAGCTCTGACCTCATTGATCTCCCTCGATTGAATTGAAGAAACAGTTAAGAATTTACTTTGTGTTGTTGCAAACATCCTTGTAAGCATTTTCATAGTTTGGTCATCCATTCACTCATTCATTCCACAAACAATAATTGAGCACAATGGCCTGCATTGGGACTGGGAATATAAGAATTAAAAAGGACTTGTTTTTCCTCTCAAGGGCTTAGCTCTTCCCACGTTCCAATCTCAGCTTTCTACAATTTTTTTTTTACAACAAACTCAATCCTACCACTGGAAAATAAGTTGACTGTATTCCATTCCCTTGTGCTTTCTACTTAAAATTGGCTGCAAAATGAGACATGGCCCTTTTGTTATTTTCATTATAAAGCAAATTGCTGTGATATTTGACAGGAATTAAATGCATGCACAGCACAGAGTCAGCTCTACCTTATTATGAATTTGAATTTTTGAGAAAGAAATGGGATCTGTCAGACTTAGAGTTTCACTGTTGTTTTAAGAAACGGTGTCATTGAAATATTGAGTCACTACATGAAGACATGTAGGCTAAGTGTCTAGCGATAGTTTTTACAATGAATTGTACCCTGTAATAATTGTCTCTGGCATGTTATCATTTCAAGTGCTTGCAAGAAAGTGTCTTCTTCATGCTATTTCAAAGAAAGCCAGAAGATTTCATATGTTTGGCATTTCAATACCTTTCTTCTTTCTTCAGTGCAACATATTAGAAAAGAGTGATAGCTTGTGGTGAAAATAAAATACTTCAGTTGAAAGTTGTTTTTGCAGTTTCCCCAATGTGTCATGTCAATGCTAACCATTTCAAACGGAAATGCTTTGAGAAACTTTGGTTATAAAAATAGTGTAGCCCTACCTGAGTTGGCTCAATGGATAGAGCACTGGCCTGCAGACTGTAGGGTCCCAGGTTCCATTCCAGTCAAGGGCACATGCCAGGTTGTGGGCTCAATCCCCAGTAGGGGCCATGCAGGAGGAAGCTTATCAATGATTCTCTCTCATCACTGATGTTTCTCTATCTCTCTCTCTCCTCTCTTTTCCTCTTTAAAATCAATTAAAAATATATTAAAATGAAAACAAAACAGTGTACTCTGAGCTGAAAGTAGAAATTTAAATGGAGGGTGGGAAAAATGGTTTCAATGTTTTACTCAACAGCATGTGGTACATATAATGTATTATACAGAAGAACAATACTTTTAAACAGCATTTGTTTAAAAGTTATTGTGACTTAGGACAGTTGCGTTTATGATTGTTCACATGGATTATGTGTCTGTACTCACTTGTTTTTTTTTATGATTGGTCTTTATAATTGGCCTCTAAAATAAAGGGCTTAAATAAGCTTTGCCCACTCTTCACCAGTTACAAGATACTAGTCTTACTATACTGTGCCTTTAGTCTATACAAAGATGAGTCAACAGGGTGGAGTTCTTAGTCTTAATAATGGAATGGCAGGAAGATCTGCTCATAGAAATTGCTTTTGCTCACATTTTTCTGCAGTCTTATTACGTCATCTGGTATTCATGTTACATCCAGTTGACTTAGTCCTGGAAATGACTAAAAGATTTTGGCTCTCTAATATCATGATTTAGGCACTGATTATTTTCTGACCCCTGGGTTTAGACTTTAGTAAACCTAGTTTTCTGTACCTATTTTCTCACTAAATATTACAGCAACCTCACTTGAAGCAGCCAAAGTTAAATTCTTATTCCTAATAAGTCAGGCATAAAAACATATTTAGATTACTCAAAAATAATTTTTTAAAAATAATTTTTTAAATTTTATAAAATTCAATTTTCTAAATGCTTAATGTAATCATTTACAAGCATCTAATCCTTGGGTTCTTATTCCAGCATCAAAAAGTGTTCAGGAATCTGGAGAAGGTTGTGGATAGATTAAATAGGAGTCCAGAGATAAAATATAATTTTGAAAGGCATTTGGGGGTCAGAGGAGCTTAGCTTAAAGGAAACTAAGATCTAAGTTCTCCTCATCTCAGGACTCTGTGCTTTTTATTAACACAACTTGTCCTGAGGGAAGGCAGAGATATACACTTCAAAGGGTATACACAAGCATTGTCAGAATGGGGGAATTAGCCTATGGCTATTCAGGTGTTTGGTCAGTAGGAGGCAATAACACGTAGATTAAGATGCCCTGAGCTGTCTGGCAGCCAAACAATCATCCCTTTTCAGGTTTGGGGAAATGCCCTCAGCCATTCCCTACAGGTGACTATATGTGTGACTCAGTCCTGTTGAGTCACCAAGTTCCATCCACCTTTTGATGAAATTCTTGCAATTCTAACATGCTAGAATTGGCTTCCAGCAATCTAAATATTTGAAATATAAACTACTTGGTTGACTTAGTTGTATCCATTCATTCAGATATCTATTCTCAGGGAAAGACAATTGAAATTTTTGTGAGCCAAGCAGAATATACCTAAAGTAGAAATAGTCAAAGAAAATACTAGAAATACTGTAACAGAAAAGATGAATGTCTTTGATAGTTCATACGTAGACATCACATAATTGAGAGAAAAAAATAAGTGAGGTTGAAATTAGGCCATTAGAAAATTCCCAAAATACATGCAAATGGAAAAACAAATGAAAAAAAAGACAACAAAACAAAATAATCAAGAGTTGTAGTACAATTTTAAAAGGCACAACATATATATAATCAACCAAAAAAATAAAAAGAAAAGGTTTAAAATGGTAAAGGCTGAGAACTGTCAACATTAATGACAGATACCAAAATACAGATACAAGTAATTCAGGAAATTATAAGCAGAAGCTTCAGGTGACATTTTTTATAGATATAGAGGCTCGGTGCACAAAATTTGTGAACAGGGGGGTGGGGGTGGGAGTTGGGGCCAGATGTTCCTCAGCCCAGCCTGTGCCCTTGGGGAATGTCTGACTGCCAGTTTTCAGGAGGCCACTGGTGAGACTCTCGCTGGCCGACTCCGCCCCCCCAATTGTTGCCACTGTGGCCACCAGTTGGTTGCCTCCCTCTTGTAGGGCAGACATTTGTCCCTTGGTGGTCATAGTGACCAGTTGCTCCTCTGTTTGGTTGATTTGCATATTAGGGTTTTATTATACAGGATGTATATGCAAAAATTAGTATACATTCATATATTTCTTTACTCTGTCAACTGAGAGGTCTTAGAAGCAATGATTTCCTAGGAACAATGATCAACCGAGGGCTGAGGTTTCTTTCTAATACTATTTGCATATAAAAAGATTTGTGCTCTTGAAGAAATGGTTGATTCTAGGACTAGGGCATAGAATACATGAAATGAGGATGGAACATCTAAAAATGCCAAATGTTAAGGAAGTGCTCAAATGAGAATGCAATAGCAGAGATATGTAAAAGGGGAAATTAAAAGAGCACAGTGGCCAAAATTGTAATGATTTGAAAAACAAAATAAACAAAGCCTTATTGAGTTAGAACCACAAGTATTAAGTAAATACTTGGGAGTATGTACTGATATAAACAAAAATTTAAGTGTCAAGAGAATAATTTTCCTGTGCAGAAGAATTCCAGATACTTTATGTAGATACTCTTCCCTTACAGAGGTGGGGCACAACTCTCCACTTGTTAAGTGTGGGCTATGCATAATGACTTCTTTCTAAAGAGTATTGTATGGAAAGTAGGGTAGAGGTAGACATAGGGACATTAATTAAACAGTGAAAAAAAACTGATGAACACTACCTAATCCAGATTATCAGGGTTATCTTCATTAGTGATTATGTGATATGATAAGATTGTGGTCTTTATTCACAAAACCATCAATCTAGTCTACTCATGTGAAAAAATATAGACAAATCTCAATTTATTCTTTCCAACACAGTGCTGGGGCAACTAAATATCCATGTACAAAAAATGAAATTATACATCAACCTCACACCATACATAAAAATTAACTGAATGAATCAGTTACCGACATATAAATGCTAATAACATAAACCTCTTTGAAGACACTTTAGGTATAAATCTGTGTGACCTTGGATTAAGCAAAATTTTTTTGTGGCTTTGTTTTTTGTTTGTTTGATTGTTTTTTGTGGTGTTTTTTTTCCATATGATAGGCTCAGCATAAACAACCAAACAACCAAAGGGAAAAATAAAACATAAATTAATTAGACATAGAAAAATTCATCAATTTTTAATTGTGCTTTAAAAGACTATTATGAGAGAAAATGGGAGACATCTGTAATACTGTAACAGTAAAATAAAACTAAATAAATAAACAAACAAGCAAATAATAAATAAAAGACCCTATCAAGAAAGTATAAAGATAACCTATGGAATATAAGAAAATATGTGTACATTGTATATCTGATTTTGATCTAGCATCCAGAAAATATTAAAGAACTTTTACTATTCAAAAATAAAAAGATGGCTAATCCAATTTAAAAAAATGGGCAAAGAGCTTGAGTAGACAGTTCTCAAAAGGAGATATACAAATGGCCAACTGGGACATGAAAAGATGTTCAGGATCATTAGCCATCTGGAAAAGGTAAATCAAAACCACAATAAGATACCACTTCACACCCACTAGGATGACAAAGTTTAAATGGGCAGATAATACCAAGCGTTGACAAGGATGTGGAGAAATTGAAACCTTCAGACGCTGCTAGTGGGAATATAAAATGGAGCAGTCACCATAGGAAACAATTTGGCAGCACCTCAAAAAATTAAGAGTAAAGTTTCCATATGATCCAGGAATTCTACTCCAAGGCACATATCGAAGAGATTGAAAACATGTGCTTACACAAAAACTTATGCTCGAATGTTTATAGCAGCATTATGTGTGAATGCTCAAAAGCAAAAACAACACAAATGGCCACCATCTGATAAATTAAAAAATAAAATATGGTACTGTATCTCCATACAATTGAATATTATTCATCCATAGAAGAAATTAAGTACCGATATTAAGTACTATGCTATAACATAGATTGATCTTGAGACCACTACACTAAATAGAAGAAACCAGACACAAAAGGCCACACACTATATTATTCTATTTATACAAATTGTTCAGAATAGAGAAATCCAGACAGAAAGCACATGAGTGGTCGCTGGGGGTTTAGGGGAGGTTGATACTTTATTTAGGGCTAACGAAAATATTCTGGAGTTAAATAGGGGTAAAGGCTGTATAACATGGTATATATTCTGAAATCCACTAAGAGGCACTATTTAAAAGTGTGAATTTTATGGTATGTTAATTATATTTCCATTTTTTTTAAATGCACATTGAGAGCCATCCTGACATATATTCCTTACTAGTACCTAACCAGTACTCCTCAAAACTGTGATGGTCTTCAGAAATAAAGATTGAAAAACTGCCCCACACAGCCGAGAGGAGAGACTAAAGAAACATTAAGGCTAAATGTAATGTCTGTCCTGAATGGCATCCAAGAACAGAAAAAGACATAGATAAAAACTAAAGAAATTTGATTAAAAATGCAAACTGCATTTAACTGTGACAAATATACCACAGTTATATAAGACATTAGCAACAGGAAAAATTGGATGCAGGGCCTACAGGAATTCTCTGTACTGGCTTCTTAGTTTTTCTGTTAATCTAAAACTGTTCTAAGATTCATTGTTTATTAAAATAAAGTCTATTATGAAGTACTGATATTACTCTCCAATATAAAACTAAGTAAACAGATGCAAAAATAATTTGAATAACTTGCCTAAGGAGATAGCTACTAAGTGCCAACACTGGTATTTGAACCCTGGCAGTTCAGTTTTAGAAATTGTGCTTTTTAAAAATAAATATATTTTTACTGATTTCAGAGAGTTGGGGAGAGAGAGAGGAAAAAAAAAAACAGCAATGATGAGAGAGAATCATCAATCAGCTGCCTCCTGCATGCCCCACCCTGGAGCTTGACCTGGCAAGCTGGGCATGTGCCCTAACCAGGAATTGAACCATGACCTCCTAGTTCATAGGTCAGTGCACAACCACTGAGCCATGCCAGCTAGGTTAGAAATTGTGTTTCTGATCACAAATCTTTTCTGATCTACCCTCCACCCTCTTCAGCCTTTTTACAGGTCCCTGAAAGCTGACTTGCATGGTCCCCTTGCCCTGCTTCAAGATGCATTGGAATAAAATCCACCAGGGGATTGACGGGAGTCAAGAGAGGCAGCAGGCAGTTAGTTACTTTCCCATGTGTCTCCCTACAGGATTATTTTAGGCTGGCTGCACTCCTCATCTATCAAACACAGGTCCTGACTCCTCTGTGGAGGTTCCAGTAAAGGCTCCTTCCCCAGACCATCAAATCTAAGTTCTGTATTATCCTTTGTGGTTTCCTTACACCTTGCCTATATCTTTGTGAGCAGTACTCTCAGTTAACTCTTCTCACGATACTCAACTTGATCAGACTATCTGTTCTGGTCAGGTCCCTTCCTAACACCACTAGAACATTAATTCTCAACTTGTCACAGAACATAGGTTAACAGTATGCATAGGAGATGTTTGATTTTAGTGGCCTCTTATTTTTCCATCTAACTCCTCCAAATAAATATACATTGAGTTGATTTAGGACAAACACAGTACTTATCTCTGCAGCCCCATTTTAAAATTGAGTATGTCACATGGCAGATTCTAACTTGATTGAATAGTGCTTTTTTGTCTGAATGAATGAACGGGTGATTGAACTACTTCTCCCTCTTCTGTTTCAGCCACATTCTCACACAATGCAATAAAGCATCTGTCAACAGACCACTGAATTTGAGGGCTCATGGATACAACGAGGTTGGTCCTATGTTTATATTACTACATATAACACTGGCAAATACTGTGATATCAGGGCAAAATCATACATATCATTACTGTATTTGGATATTACGGGTTGTCTGTAATCAAAATAAACAACCTAAGAAAAACAACAAAACTTTAGAGTTGTTTTATATACACCAGAGAAAAATAGAAAAGCCAAGAGATAACATGAAAGGAAAAAAAAAGGCAAGGAGACAAGCTACTGCTTTTATCTCTTCCTTGTTAACAGACCTTAAGATGCAGCAAAACACCATTAAGGCCAAGAGATGAATTTCTGAGTATTAGTCTCTTTTCTCATTGCTCTACTTGGATTATCTGTAACAGTTTCGGGTTCCATTCTTTCTCCCAAAGATAGAAATGAGTGCATGTTCACTGGCTAATTTCAAAGAGGTGCTATAAAATCAGAATAATTGTAGAGTATTATAGAAATAATACATTCCATTGGACCAATAACAGCAGAAACAAAAGACATTACTGGCATATTTGGGGCAATGAATATACAGTACTTGTCATTCAGATATTATGAGGCATCTTTTATGAGCCTGTGGTCCATATTTGATAAAGGTCATCATAATGTTACTTCAGGTAAATGCATCATTTCACTAAGTCAAAAGAAAATCAAATCAAAAGATGTGAATCATGCACCGTAGTCCTGGTTATTGGAGATATTACCAAAATGACACATTTTCATAAATTTTTAATGATGATAAACTCAAAAAGAGGAACAGTTCATTTTGAGCTGAAGCAGCCATTTAAAACAAAACAAAACAAAACAAAACAAAACAAAAAAACCTAGCCAGTGAATTTCTCAAGAGAGGAAAGTGCTAAGAAGAACTTAACTTGTTATGAAGCTTTTCCATAACCAGTGTTTAAGGATAGGGAAGTTAAGCCTGGACTGCTGCTTTGAGCCACTGCATTTCTCTACATTTAGCTATTCATTTATCTAATTATTGATGCATAGTTTAGGGCAATGTGTGAGTGCATTAGAGGAGATTAAAAGTGGAGTAAATTTTTCCTGGACCACATGGCTCCTTGGTTAAGCACTGACCATGGACCCATGAACCTGGAGGTCACTGGCTTGATTCCTGATTAGGGAACATGACCAGGTTTGAGGCCTCCATCCCAGGTAGCCAATTGCCTATGTTTCTCTCTCATCTATGTTTCTGTCTCTCGAGCCCTTTTCCTTCCTCTCTCTAAAAAGTTCAATAAAAACGTACTTTAAAAAATACTTTTAAAAATGGAATAAAATTAAACATAGAGTCAGAGACACACTGATGGTTGCCGGAAGGGAGAAGAGGTTGGGGAACGTGATAAAAATGGTGAAAGGATAAGAAGTAGAGATTGGTAATTACAAAATAATCATGGGGATATAAAGTATAGCATAGGAAATACAGCCAATAATATTCTAATAACTATGTGTGGTGCCAGGTGGGTACTGGAAATACCAGGGGGAATACTTTGTAAAGTATATGATGAGCTAATCACTATGCTGTACACCTGAAATTAATACAAAATAATATTAAATGTAAACTATAATTGGAAAATAACATTAAAAATAAATAAGTAAAATTTTTAAAAAAGAAGAAGAGGAAATTTCTGGAGACTCCTCTATGATATGGCTGAACATAGGAGGCTATGTCTGCATCATAAGGCTTGAACTACCCCTTTATTTAATACATATTAAAGACCAGATCAGTGGCTTCTTCTGTACATAAAGTTAAATCAGCACAGAAATATGAAGTAAATACATATGCAGTGATAACAATAACTATCTAACTGCCAAAGATAAATTATTCCTTATGTGGCATTGAGCAACAGAAAATATGAGTTAAGTGGTATATTAAATGTCTCTGTGTTGTCACTTAAATCTTTGTGAATTGTAAAGTTTTCCTAATTCTTTTACTACTGCTGAAAAAAAAATGTACATATTTTAAAAACTTGAAAGTGCATCCTAACATAACAATAATTATATCAAATAAATCATATTATGAGACCTTATGTAGCACAGAATTCTATGTGTAAAATGATATATATATATATTTTTTGCTTTCCATATTATCTAAAATCATGGCCAGTGCTATGGCCAAAAGAGCATAGAAACAGTTGTTTTCAGTTATATCAATTTTCACATTGGTTTGTAAAGGACATTGTGCATATTTTGATGGTTTCTCTCTATAATGATGTTGTCAATTAGTTTAGAACTTTCTTATAATTTTGTGGGGTTTTTTTCAAAAGATGTAATTTGTGACAAAGTTCATTTTGTGTATTGACATGAATTGCTCTTCCAAATATATCCTCTTTTATACTCACTTCCACATATGTGTGTGTGTGTATTATACAGTATACTAGAGGCCTAGTGCACAAAAATTTGTGCACTTGGAGAGGGTCCCTCAGCCTGGCCTGTGCCCTCTCGCAGTAGGGAACCCTGAGGGGGATGTCCACCTGCTGGCTTAGGCCCACTCCCTTGGAGATCAGGCCTAAGCTGGCAGTCAGACATCCCTCTGACAGCCCAGGAGCCCTTGAGGGATATCCACTTGCCAGTGGGGAGCAGGTCTAAGCTGCAGTCGGACATTCTTAGCACTGCTGAGCAGGCAGAAGAGGCTTCCAACATCATCACTGTACTGGCAGCCATCAGCCTGGCTTGTGGCTGAGCAGAACTTCCCCTGTGGGAGCACACAGACCACCACTGGGCAGCTCCTTCATTGTGGTCAATGTGTGTCATAATGACAGTCATTCCCAGTGGTTTTGCTGTTAGGGTCAATTTGCATATTACCCTTTTATTATATGGGATATACACACATATAATAAAAGGGTAACATAAACTATAATTGGAAAATAACATTAAAAATAAATAAATAAAAATTTTAAAAAAGAAGAACAAGGGATTTCTGAAGGAGACTCCTCTGTGATAAGGCTGAACATAGGTGGCTGTGTGCATTGTAAGGCTTGAACTACCCCTTTATTTAATAACCATTAAAGACCAGATCAGTGGCTGCTTCTGTACATCAAGTTAAATTAGCACAGAAATGTGAATTAATACATATGCAGTGATAAAAATAACTATCTAACTGCAAAGATAAATTATTCCTTATGTGGCATTGAGCAACAGAAAATATGCCTATTATTATGCCTCCTATTAGGGTTAATTTGCATATTACCCTTTTATTGTATACTAGGGGCCCGGTGCACAAAAATGTGTGCACTCAGGAGGTCCCTCAGCCTTACCTGTGCCCTCTCACAGTCTAGGACCCCTCAGGGGATGTCTACCAGCTGGTGTGCCTGCCCAGCCTGGGTGAGAGGCTGATGGCTGATTGCAGGCTGGCCAAGCCCCCCAGTGTGGACCCTCACCCCATTGGGGTGTGGCCAGCCTGGGTGATGGCTGAGGGCTGTTTTCAGGCTGTCTAAAGTCCATTCAGGGTTCTGGTCCCTACTGGGGTACCTGGGCAGCCTGGGTACGGGGTTGAGGGCCATTTTCAGGCTGCTCACAGCTCCCATTGACCCAACGTCATAGCAAACCTGGCTGGAATCAGGTTTCTGGGGTTTATTTATCTTCTATAATTGAAACACTATTGCTTTAAGCCAAGGCCTAGGCAGGTAACAAAGCCTCCTGTTTGCTTCAGCTCCCTGGCTTCTATAATTGAAACAATGTTGCCTTAGTAGAGGCCCAGCCGGCCTAGGCAGACAGTTAACTCCTGGTGCAACAAAGCCTCCTGTTTGATCTAGTTCCGTGGTGTTTTGCCTCCATCTTGGCTGTTAATTTTCATACAGTGCTCTGATTGGCTGGTGGGTGTGGCTTAGGCATCCCGGAGAAATGGTCAATTTTAATATTACTCTTTAATTGGAGTAGAGGATAGACAATAAAAGGGTAATATGCAAATTGACCCTAACAGCAAAACCACTGGGAATGACTGGTCACTATGACACACACTGACCACAAGGGGGCAGATGCTCAATGCAGGAGCTGCCCCCTGGTTGTCAGTGCACTCCCACAGGGGAAGTTCTGCTCAGCCACAAGCCAGGTTGACAGCTGCCAGCACAGTGGTGATGGCAGGAGCCTCTGCTGACTGCTCAGCAGTGCTAAGAATGTCCGACTGCAGCTTAGACCTGCTCCCCACTGGCAAGTGGATATCCCCCAAGGGCTCCTGGGCTGTCAGAGGGATGTCTGACGGCCAGCTTAGGCCTGATCACCCGGGATCAGCAAATGAACATCCCACGAGGGTTCCCAGACTGCATCAGGGACCTCCCTGAGTGTGCAAATTTTTGTCCACCAGGCCCCTAGTGTGTGTGTGTGTATATATATATGTATATATGTGCATACATATATATATACACACACACATTCACTCACACACACACACATATATATATATACACACACACACACACACTAGGGGCCTGGTGCACAAAAATTTGTGCACTTCGGGTGGGGGGTCCCTCATCCCAGCCTGTGACCTTTCGCAGTCTGGGACCCCTCAGGGATGTCTACCTGCTGGCGTGCCTGGCCAGCCTGAGTGACAGGCTGAGGGCCTTTTTCAGGCTTCCCACAGTCCCTTCAGGGTTCAAGTCCCTACTGGGGTTCCTGGGCAGCCTGGGTGAGGGGTTGGGTGAGGCAGCTGGGTGCCATTGTTACTGTGAGCAGAGGCTCAGCCAGCCTAGGCAGGCAATTGCAATGAAAGCCTGCTGTTTATTCTACCTCTGTGGCTGTCGGCTGCTATTTTGGCTGGGTTAATTTGCATACAGCTGCTCTTATTGGCTGGTGGGCATGGCTTGGCTGGTGGGTGTGGCTTAGCCATCCTGGAGAGATGGTTGATTTGCATATTACTCTTTTATTAGTTTAGATATACATATATGTGTATATATATATATATATATATATATACACACACACACACACACACATGTGCAACTTAACTATATATGTATAAAATATAAATATTTTATATATAATATATATGGTACATATAATACATTATATATACCAAAAATAATATATATATAGTTAATTGCCAATAAAATATTAAAATGTCTTCACCTAGCTTAGCTAATTCAAGCCACTCAATATCTGGTTCTTCTATGGGGAACCACCTTCAGAATTCTCTAGTCCTTATTTCTAACATTCTTCCCTTTTTAACCCAGCAAAATGAATTAACAATGGAACCTATCCACCCTGTCACCTTCAGAGAATGGCTACTGCTAGTAAGGGGACTTGTTGGTAATCTATCTGACAGCATTCCTTGTTTTAACCACTATTTTCACTCTCAAAATATTCCAATTGTCTGTTAGTATTCCTGAGTAGTAAGCTCTCTTGTATCTGCTGTGAACGTTCTCTTCTCATCTGAGCCCAGTGGGAATGCTGACCAGAGAGATACTTTACTTGGTAGGAGGCTCCTTTAAGGGGAGCTAAAGCCACTCAAAAGCCACAGTGCATTGGTGGCAGCCTCAGTGAGCCACCAACTCATGGAAATTGCTAAAGATTTTCTAATGCAGCCTGAACACATTAATTTTCATGAAAATTAGTCTTGAGCATGAGATTGGTCTGGATAACCTTTGAAGTCCTTGCCAAGACTGAGATTCAGGAATTATGGGACACAACTTATTGTAGATATTAGGTATATTGAGAGTCCTCTCACCTACCTCTTAGAGATCTGTGATAAAGCACTAAGAAAAGAAAAGTCAGAATTTTGAAGTGAACTGTAAGAAAGTCATTTAGGTAGAAATTGTTGGTTTTCTAATTCAACTCTTACCACAAAAAGATACAGACTAAGTTCTCTGTGAATGCAAAGGCAAGACTTCCCTATGCAATTCACAAAAAAAGAAGCAGTCAATACTGATAACAGCATTTCTGAGCAACCCTCCCAGCCCTTGTGAGTGGTTTCCTCTGTGCACAATGCATAAACCTGTGTGTTTTCCAACCACTACGTTTCTGTTTTCTGCCATTTTTAGCCCCAAAGCTCTGAAACAGATACAGTCACCAAGGTATATAATACGTGGCAAAGAGTGCATGGCCAGAATCATGCACTTAGTGAATGGCAAGGAGGAGACAAATCTGTGAAGTTAAAAACTAACTTTCAAGCAATCGTCTGCAACTAGAGCATAGTTTGATGATAAAACCAGACAAGAGGAAAGAGGAAAATAAGTGACAGGTCCATGAACATGAATAGTGTTCTGATTTGAGAGCCCCTGTTTTCTGTGGTTTAATTTGTTTTAAGACTTAAAGACAATGTCTGGGCTAGCAGCATTTACAAATCAAGACTAAGATCCTAGAGTACATTTCAATGTCATGAATTCACTACATTAAACACAAAGCACATTCCTTTATTCTTAGTTGAAAATAATATACCAAAAGTTATGTATATTTTGAGGAATAAAGGCTAAATCCAACATCAAGGGTTACAAATTTATACAATCTGTCCTTAAATGTTCAATCTCTTTTTAGAGAAATAACCTTAGGAAGAGGGAATTGTTTAATTTTCCATAAAATTAAGGTAATTAGCTCAGACATTTTAAATTCTCCTACTTTTTTTGCCTTATCTATTTAGCAAAGCTTATAGTGAAATAAAACATATTGAGAATTATAAACTTGAAAGAGTCCTACATCTAAATCATGACTTTTTCACTCATTAGTGATGTAACTTTGGGCACACTGGTCTGGTCTTCAGTTTGCCCATAAGTAAAAGAAAACAATATCCTTCCTATCTCTTATTGAGAGAATTAAACTTATTGACTCATTCAATAAATACGTGTTGATTGCAACTATATATCAGGTACTTAATTAAGATTTGTAAACATAGCTATACAAGATGGACAGAACTTCAATCCTAGAGAATCTCTCCTAAAACCAATTTGTAAGCAAACTTGAGTGCATTATGATGACTAATATTCTAGGGGAAACCATTGGAGTGGGAGGGAATACCTGACAAATAGAAAAGAAAAGAGAAGTGTCATTGTAAGGGTTAAAATATTGCTTAGTCAAAAGATACTGTTGTTATGAGCAACCTTTATTGGTTTAACAACCATAATGAAAATGTACTGAGTACACATGCATGCCACCCTGGGCATTGGCTGTATGGAAATAGCCTAAATATCAGATGAGTCTCCCAAGTCAAATGAAATTCAACTCAAATCCCTCTTTCATACCCAGTGGTAAACCTCATCTCTCTAAGATATTTGTGATTTTTCTGCTGGGCTTATGTTGTCATTGCCATTTCTGTGACCAAGCACTTCTTTTCAACAGTAGCCTTTTCCTATTTCCTGTAGAAACATGAATAAAACTCAGCTAAGTCTCCCTTCCCCCCAGTTTCTATCACTGACACCACCAACAATAAAACACACACAATCACTATGTGATTAGTCGATACAATTGAGAATTCCAAAATAATGGAAGGGATTACATTAACACCAGAGGGAGGCTATAAAAATAGTCCATTAAAGATTCTTGTTATATAATGCCTTAAAAGTCTTCAAGTCCAGTCACCCACTCACACTCACAGGTACCCACATAAGTCTAGCTTTCTGCCATTTTGAGAACTCCTGTCTCTTTCCCATTTGTCTTCTAAAATCCTTCCTATTCTTTATATTATTCTCAGAAGTACAAAATAGTACATTCTTAATTGTTCACGCAAGCAGTTTAGCTACCAAAATACTTAACCAGGATCTCACCTCTGCCCATATACTCCTCAAGGTATTTTCATGATCAACTTATCAGTCCCAACAATACCCCAAATTTCATATTTTATCTCAGATATTTTCAGAGGAAACTACCTAGACCTACAGATTTGAAGTGGTCTACCCAAAGTCATTCAGCCAATGAGTGGCAGGACTGAAATTCAAACCTGGATCACCTAAAATAAGGATCTCTGCTCGACTCCATACCCTTAGTCAACTCTGCCTCTCTTTGTGCACTTCATCCAGGCTTTAGTTTTTGAAATACATTTGAATATACCCCAAAGTTCTGAGAAAACACTTCCTTCCTAAAGATGTAAGATGAGCTTTAATTAAGGCAGAAATGCCCCACACAAAAAAAGTTCCAATTATGTTGATATAATTGTTTCCACAGCATGATGTCTCCTGGTATCAGCGTTAGCAGGCAGTGGAGACATGGTGATATTGGGTTATTACCACGGCAGGCCTGCTCTTAAATTAGACATGGCATTTGGAAAGCAGGCTCTGCTTCCACATTCTTAAACAAATATAGATGAAAACTTTTGTCTCTATTTAGACTTCCCACAGAGCTTCATTAATTCATTGCTGTCTGGCTCTTTTGGTCCGCCCTGGAAGGCCATGGCTGTAATGATGAGATACAAACCCAACTCAATATTCAACTTCACAATCTGGCAAGATGCCTAGAGCAAGGCAATGACAGCTCACTATTCAGGTTCCTCTGTAAATTTTGACACTTAGCGAGTGAAAGAGTAGATCATATAATCATCCCCTCTAAGTGCAACCAGAAAGAAGACAGAGGTTCTAACGGAGATAAGACTTCTGCTTGGGGTACAAAGCAAGGTCAGAGAGGTACCTTGCAGAAACCACTGCAGAAGAATAAAATACTGTATTTCTGTTTAAATATTTTTATGAAATTGTGTCCTGAGCTAGAATTTAAGCTGTCACTTTTCTTTCATTTTTCTTTTTTGATACTTCTAGTTTTTAAATATATTTTATTGATTTTTTTACAGAGAGGAAGGGAGAAAGATAGTTAGAAACATCGATCAGCTGCCTCCTGCACACTCCCTACTGGGGATGTGCCTGTAACCAAGGTACATGCCATTTACCGGAATCGAACCTGGGACCCTTCGTCCCCATGCCGACGCTCTATCCACTGAGCCAAACCAGTTAGGGCGATACTTCTATTTTTAAAAACTCCTTTAGTAAACTCCAATATATCATGTATATGATAAAAATAACAACAGCATACACTTCTATAGATAGACACTATTCTGACACAGGCATATTTGGTTTTTATTTTATTTTGAGATAAGTACCACTATTATTGCTGATTATCAGACAGTTAAGGACTTCATGACATCAAACAGTTCAAAGAGCAATACATATGTATAATATATGTCCATCATATAAATACATTTTATATACATTATATACATTTATAAGTACTATATTTGTGACAAGAAAGAAAAGGGACATATTGATCTTCCATTGACTCCTAAGAAAGGTGGATCTTCATAATAAAGGGGACGGTTTATTTTGAATGAGGGGGTTAGAGTGCCACAGATTGAAATTACTCATTAAATAGATAAACGGAATAAAAATATATAGAAAGAAATACTAGGATGATCCTTGGTTCTGGGACCAATATCGTAGGAGAGAGAAAATAGAGAAGCTCTTCTGAAAGTGTCTACAGAGAAGACTTGGTGACAAAAAGAAAAAAGCAAATGTTTGGAATAGAACAGCAAGGACAAATGGGACTCTGTATTGGTCTTTGCAGTGGAACATTTCATAGAGGCCTTCTTGTTCTTATCAAAAAAATGTTCAGCCCTGACCAGTTTGGCTCAGTGGATAGAGCATCGGCCTGCAGACTCAAGGGTCCCAGGTTCGATTCCGGTCTAGGGCATGTACCTTGGTTGCGGGCACATCCCCAGTGGGAGGTGGGCAGGAGGCAGCTGATCAATGTTTCTCTCTCATCAATGTTTCTAACTCTCTATCCCTCTCTCTTCCTCTCTGTAAAAAATCAATAAAATATATTTAAAATTTTTTTCCATGAAATACACATTTGTCACTAAATGCTTGGTGAAGTGCCTTTGTTTTGTTTTGTTTTTATGGCTACAGGAGGCACTGGGTTTTGCTAGAACTTTGGAAAGTTAGCACAGAACAAAACCAGTGGCTGCCTGTTAAGAAAACATAGACAGGATATGTGTTCTACACATTCCAACATTTCAATTTCATGGAGTCAACTTTGTTGAACTAGGAAAACTTATCAATGTCATTAGAGAAAGAAATTCAATTCCCAAACTGATGTCATAGGTTCTAATATGACCAGAGATACCATTGCTATTAAGCAATTTTGCAGGCTAACATTTTGGCCCCACTCTTACCTCTTATATCCTGTTGGGTGGCACCAGGTCCACTGGAGTCCACACTAAAGTCCCAGAGCTTCCCTGATGCTTCAAAGGATAGGTCCTTCATTACACATTTCTCTGAATTATATCATCCCAGACACTGGGCTTTTTCTTCACATTTCAGACTTATTCACTAATCTCCTAGAAACTTACCATCAAAATGTATACAGTACCTAGCAAAAGATAGCTACGGTATCTATCCTTCCTGAGAAACAATGAGATGAAAGGAACAGGGCTACCGTAATAAACCAAAAACAAAGAATGAATTGAATAGCAAAGGGAGGGAAGCAGCTGTAAAAAAGAAGGAAATCTTACCTTTTGCAAAAGCATGGAAGGACCTGGAGAGTATTTTAATAAGTGAAATAATCCAGAGAAAGATAAATAACATGATTTCATTTAAATGAATAAATAAGCTAATCAAAAAAAAATCAATATCATAGATGCAGACTGACAGCTGTTAGATGGGAGGGGAATTATTCAGCTGGATGGAAAAGGTGAAGAGACTCAGAAAAACAAAACCCACAAGAACAAAACAGATAAGATTTTTTTAAATCATAGAATTCTTAGACACAGATAACATTATGGTGGTTACCAAAGAAAAAGGGGGGTAGGGGTGGGGGAAGGCAGAAGACTGTAAAGGAAGGATAAAGGGCAATGGAAGGAGACTTGACTTGCGGTGGTGAACACACACTATACAAATGATATATTATGGGATTGTACACCTGGAACAGGTATAATTTTCTTAACCAATGTCACCCTATTAAATTGTGTAAAACATTTTAAGAAAAATAAAAGTTGCAAAGCATTGCATTTTCTACTGCAGAGGAGAGTGGACTTGGCCATGAACACCGGAAAGAAAAATGGTATAGAGAAATCTGTAGAGACTTTAAGATGGAAAAAATCATTAGACTTTTTGGAAGATAGTTGATTAAAAGGGTGTTTCTAATACTTTAGCATTCATTGAGGCTCACTGAAAGAGCTTATTTAACATTCAGATTCATGGTCCCTACCCCACATATTCTGATTCCATGACCTTGGGTGAGGCCTAACAGTCTACATCCTATATAATAAAACCCTAATATGCAAATCAACCAAACAGTGGAGTGACCAGTTGCTATGATGTGTAATGACCACCAGGGGGCAGACGCTCAAGGCAGGAGCTTCTGCCTGGTGATCAGTGTGCTTCCACAGGAGGAGTGCTGTTCAGCCAGAAGCCAGGCTCATGGCTGGCGAGCACAGCTGCAAAGGTGGGAGTCTCTCCCACTTCTGCAACAGAGCTAAGGATGTCTGACTGAAGGCTTAGGCCCACTCCCCATTTGTGTATGTGGTTCATACATAAATTGATAGAGGCTGAGACTTTAGGAAACACTAGACTACAAGCACAACTCCCAAGTGTTTCAGCCCAGAAAAGACAGTGAGAACTATGATAGATCAGATTTTGTTCTCTTGCTAATGAAAGGAGTTTTTAGGGATAAAATAGGCAGGTTTAGGAAGTTTTAGAAATTAGGGGGCCCATGAGGGAGAACCACAGGGCTGCAAAGCTAGGAGCTGCCCAAAGGTATACATTCACAGAATAAGGGAGTTGCCACAAGGTATACATTTACAGAATAAAAGAAAGGCAGTCACTCATTTAGAGAGGGAAGAGGAAGGCCAAAGGGGATAGAAAAACAAAAGGGAGATGAAGAGGGGAACCTCAAGTGAGGTCTGAGCTCTGAAGCTGCTGTAGTGACCAACCAGAGGGATATCAAGACACAAAGAACTGCAGCCTTTATAAACCTTCGAAAAAGGGGACTTAGAGAGACTCTCTCCCCCTCCCCACGTGGGAGTCTGTGCTTGTTTCTGAAAAAATTTCCACCTTTTCCTATACCCCCTTTTGTCCATGGTTTCATTCTTCAACTCCACTTGGACAAGAACCTGGGAAGCCATCACTGCATCCTGCCCAGAGGAACACCACGGGTTCCAGTTCCATTTTCATGTTTCACCCACACTAGGCATAAGCTCACTGACTCAGAAATGTTTCAAAGCCTCTATCACAGAAGGCTAGTTCAGCCGTCCCCCATATCTGCTGTTTTGCTTTACATGGTTTTAGTTATAGGTGGTCAACTATGATCCAAAAAATAGGAAATCAAAAATTCCAAAAGTAAACAATTTAGAGGTTTCAAATTCTGTTCTGAGCAGTGGGTTAAAATCTTGCACTATTCCACTCTGCCCTGTCCTGGATCTGAGTCATCCCTTTGTCCAACATCTCCACGCTGCACACACTCCAAGTTAATCACTTCATAGCCAGACTGACTGCCACTTACTTATCGGATTGACTGCCTGGCCTCACAGTGTTTGTGGTCAAATAACCCTTATTTTACATAATAATGACATATGCTGGCAGTTCAGGTATGTCAAATAGAAGCTGTAAAGATCTTTCTTTAAGTGAAAAGGTAAAAGTTCTTGGCTTAATAAGAAAAATATTATAAACTGAGTTTGCTAAGATCTATGGCAGGAAAGAATCTTCCATTGGTGAAATTGTGAAGAAGAATAAATAAATATTTGCTAGTTTTATAAAAGAGATAGAGACCACATTCACATAACTCTTACTACAGTACTAGAGGCCTGGTGCACAAAATCGTGCATGGGTAGGGTCCCTCTGGGTGGCCTGCAGAGATAGGGCCAAAACCCACAGTCCAACACTGCCTGGAGCTCCTATCTGCCCCTCCTGCTCATCCTAGCCCCACTATGCCTGCCCTGGGCTCATGGCCAATCAGCCCTGATCAGAAGAGGCTTGTGCTGCCCCAGCAGTGCTCATCAACCATGAGCCCTGTGCCTGGTGCCCTCCCAAGTGGAGTGGCCTGCAGCATCGGGTTGAAACCACCTCTCCGACATCCCCCAGGTGTCCCAGGCCAGGCTGAGGGACCCCACTGGTGCACAATCAGGCCAGGGAAGAGCCACAGGAGGGCTCCAGATATGTCAGGCCCATCTCATTCAGTCCCAGTTGGCCAGACCCCAGCAGCAAGCTAACCTAATGGTCGGAGCATCTGCCCCCTGGTGGTCAGTGCATGTCATAGCGAGCCAGTTGAGCAGCCTTAGTATATCATTAGCATATTACGCTTTGATTGGTTGTTCAGTTGTTCTGCCATTCAGTCTATTTGCATATTACCCTTTTATAATATAGGATTATTATATAAGATGTTATTATCATTGTTCTATTTTATTATTAGCTATT
>PVJC01021617.1:0-28075 GCA_004026665.1 Murina feae
TTATATGGATTATAATATGACATTATTACCAGTCTTTACTTTTTCTTTTTTATGCCACTTATCACTTTCCAACATAAAAGATAAGTCTATTTACTTATCGTAAGTAGTATCAGGAGTATTGCTTGTTGACTCACACACATTGCTCTCTACTTCTGCTATAAAGTTCACTCTGTGAGGGGCAAAAACTTCGGGGGTTTTTGTTTTGTTGTTGATGTAGCTCAAGTGAGCAGTGCCTGAAACATAGCTGCTGCTCAGTAAATATTGCTAAATGGATAAAGGGATGTGAAGAGGGTAAAATACAGCACTCACTTCACAAGGTTGTTGTAAGGGTTAAAGGAGAGAGGGTATGTATGATCCCTACCACTTGGTAGATACTTCTTGTATTTAGTGAAAGCTGATTTGACCTAAGTGGAAGAGAGCAGGTGGGGGAGGAAGAGCTGATAGTCCACTGGAGAGTGGTGTCTACCCAAAAGGATCCACCCTAAAAGGGAAAGAGGAAAGCCTTCATGATAATTCCCAAAGAATCAATGTGCTAAGATGAGCAGAAACCTGGATTTATAATCACCCCTCCACTTACTAGCTCTGTGTCCTTGGTCAAATTACCTAACCTCTTTGGGTTGTACTTTCCTTATCTACAGAGTGGGAATACAGTAATAATAATACCTGTCTCAGTGGGTTGTGTAAATAGTGTTGGCACATAGTAGGTGTTCAATAATGCTGGGTTCTTTAGTGCTGGCTCATCCTTCCTCCTGGGAGTCCCCAGCCAGGTCTGGAGCTGTCCGGAGTGCTGAAGACATCTCCCCTCCCTCCTTGCTTCCCTCCCACTTTCCCTTCTTTCCTCTCTGCCTCCCACCTTCTTTCTCTCCTTTCCTCCTTCAGGTCCTCTCTCCTTCATTCCCTCCTTCCTTTCTGGTTTGGTTCCCCAGAGCCCCGGAGTCTGAACAGGTCCAGTTTTCCTAATGGCTTCTTTAGGTTCCTGAGGGGGACAGTGAGGGAATGAGCCATATATGAAGCCCTCAGGCAGGAGTTACCGGCTGCCGATGGCAGCAGGAATGGTGACACACAAGCTGTCGTGACAACTGGGACTCCCCAGGCCAGAGCCTGTTTGAAAGGTTTGACATGAGGACCCTGGTGCGGGGGCCTCGGAGCCCCAAAGAGGCCGGGAGTCAGCCCCAACAGCACAGTACGGCAGGTGGGTCTTGTCCTGAAGGAAGGCAAGAAGGGCCAGCGTGGAGGTCGGGAGGGTGACCCTGGGGTACAGAGGTGGCAGCCTTGACTCTGACAGGAATCCCCCATCCCCACTCCCTGGCTTCCTGTCATCTTCCCTATTTGGGAGGTTTTGTCTGTTAATGTAGCTAAAGGCATCTTCATCTCTTTGGGTTATGACTGTGGAGTTGACTAACTCCTTGAACTTGGCTCTATGAGCCTAGCAACCTGTGGTTAAAGATGCAAGTGATCTCTCTCCAGAAAGGTGTGCATGAACCCATTGTGCCGGAGGGGGGGAGCACTGGCAGCTCACACACCCCTGGGAGAGGGGACATGGCCAGCCTCAGAGACAAAAGCCGTCTGTTTCCTGATATTTATGAAGAACCCAGACATCAGAGCTGAAGGATCTGTGGAGACCTAAACATTTAAATTAAGCCCTTTCTGTACAAATGGAAAAATCGAGGCATAGAAAGTAATGTGAACTCCATCCCACAAATCAGGAGTGAGCAGAGTTGCAGCTAATGCGCTCTTCATCATCCCCCCTGCCGCCGCTGACCCTGCTACAGGCCTCAGCCTTCTGTGAGTCCCTCAGGACATCAGATGCAGAATTCCCAAGAATTCTCAGACACTGAGAGTGGCCAGCAGGACAGTGGGACCAGGGGAGCCTGCTGCTGCTTTGTGGGACCTAGGGAAGGCCCTTGTTAGTCCTCCTTTCTGTGCCTCAGTTTCCCCACCTGTGCACAGAGGGCTTGGTTTAGATGTTTAGCTCTCCCAGGATACTTCAGTTTCGACACTTGAAGTATTCAATAAAGAGAGGTGATTTTTGCCTTCGCCTGGGTCATGGGAAGCCAAATCCTATTTCAGCTCAGCCCTAACTTTCGGTGAGACCTCAGACAGCCACTGTCCCACTCAGAGTCAGTTCGCCTCTCCTCAGGGCCTCGGGGAATACAGGCAAAGCAGAAGGTCACAAGTGCCTTGGAAAGTACAAATTGAGGGGTGAGGTGTCTCTCATTAGTATCAGCCCCATACGCTTACATTCCCACTGGAAATGATTAGCTCTCTGTGAGCCCAGGACCGGCCAGCTCCTCCCAGGGGCTCGTGAGGGGCAGGCCGCTAGGAGACCACGTGGAGCAGAAAAGGAGGGAGGGTGCAGAGGGCTCCTCAGAGTCTGGCGGAAGAGTAGCCGTTCCCCCCCGTCCCCCCTTTCTGGTTACCGAGCCCTGAGCTGGGAGAACCTGGTATCACAGACCCGAAGGAACCAGTTGACCAGCTCTGCACACTGGCTTCTTCTTCTTCTTCTTCTTCTTTTTTTTTTTTTTAAATATTTTTTTGATTTTTTACAGAGAGGAAGGGACGGGGATAGAGAGTTAGAAACATCGATGGGAGAGAAACATCGATCAGCTGCCTCCTGCACACCCCCTACTGGGGATGTGCCCGCAACCAAGGTACATGCCCTTGACCGGAATCGAACCGGGGACCTTTCAGTCCGCAGTCCAAAGTGCAATCCACTGAGCCAAACCGGTTAGGGCTGCACACTGGCTCCTTTACAGCTGAGAGGCTGAGGCTCTGAGTGGGGCAGAGGCAGGACTGGGGCTGGAACTCAGACCCCCTCCCCCTCCAGCCAGCTCTCTGCACCACAGTGCACCTGCCTCCCCCAAAGGTTCACAGAAAGTGACGGTGGCGACGACTGTGCCGTTTAGAAAGGACCTGCTTACCGCCCGTTAGTAAGTGGCTGCTTTGCTCACCTACTTACCACAGTGAGTACCCCACTGGGCTCTCCACATAGCACTACCAGTGGCTGCTCTCATCTCCATTTTCCAGATGAGGACGCTGAGGCTCGGAGAAGTTACGCGTCTTGCCCAAGGTTAGGGGCTGGTGGGTGATAAAAGTAGAATGTATTTCTCTGTGTGATTCCAAGGCCCTTCTGATTCCTCTGCTCTGAGCGTAGTGTCTAAGGAGCTACTCTGCACAGGCCAGCACTGTTGGCATCGAAGGGTTTACTCTTACTCTCTCGCTCTACACTCCCCACGGTCAGCTAGTTCCAGGTGGGCCTCCCCTGGGAAGTCCCTGAGCCTCCTCGGGAGGCCCTCAGAGCCTCCCCACTGGCCCTGCCTCCTGCCTGCACTGTGTCAGCTCTGTTCCTGGCTGGGACCCGCCTCCCTCCCAGCCTGGCAGCTTCTGAAGGGTGAGGAGGGTCTCACCCTTCCCGGACGCCCACAGTGGAAAGCTGCTGGCTACATGAGCTGTGTGGGAGTCCTGTGGGTGGGGAAGGGCAATGCCAGGGATGCGGGCAGAGGCCAGGCAGGGTTGCCCGACTGCAGATGGCACCCAGGTGCTGGCACAGTAGAACGGAGTGGGGAGTGCCCCAGTCCAGAGGCCCTCCACTCAGCTCCCCTGCGTTTCCTCACCTGCACAATAGAGATAGAAAGTCCTCTGTCTGCACAGGGCTGTGTGGGGACCGGAGAGGGAACTGTGCACGTCGTAAGCCCTCTAGCCACAGACATGCGACGGGGAGCTACCTGTCCGCAGGCCCTGCTTACACCGGGGACCCATGGGTTCCGGCAGGGTCAGGTGCTATGGAATGGTCCGGACTTGAGGGTAAGAGGCAGGGGAGGCTCTGAGGCACCAGGAGAACTTGGCCCACCTTGGAGGGCGAGTGCAGAGAGAAATAATAGCAATCGATGGACAGAGGTAGGGTTTATGGGACACCTAAGTTCGAGGGACTGTGACAAGTGCTTCACATTATGTCCACCATAACTCCATCAAGTAGCTTTCATTATCCATGTTTTACTGACGAGGAAAATGGGGCTGGTGTAGGGCCACGAGGATGGGAAGCAGTGAGCGAGTCTGGCCAGCTCCAGCTCCAGAGCCCACACACTGAGCCACTGAGCACCAGCCCAGGACAAGGTGTGGGCGTCATGGGGGTCTCCCAACATCATGGGTCTAAATCCCTAGTTTTACTAATGAGGAGGCCGAGTTTCTGGGGGAAGGGGTGGGCTGCCTCCAAATTATGTCGAAAGTGCTGACAGAAAATGCTGGAAACCTTGTCATTCTCCTCCTTCCCAGGACTGCAGGGGGGCTTGTGCCCTGAAGGCTGGTACTGGAGGCTGCCACGCAGGAAGACTCGACCATGTCTATGGGAGGCTACTTCCATCTGTCCGAGGAGAGCCCCTTCCCTGCCACGTCTCTCTGTGGTTCTTTGGGGTGCCCTTCTGTGGGCTGGCTCGCTCCCCAATCGGGCCTGAGTGGTGGGGACGATTACGCTGGGGGTGCTGGGTCCCTGAGACTGTGACCCCATCTTTGTCCAGGCTCTCCCCAGAGTGGCCGCCCAGCTGGCTGTGGACTGAGCCAACCAGGACTCCTCACTGATGCTGGGCTCGCGGCTGGCTTCCGTGGTCCTGCCCACGGGTTGTGACACGCCTCACACCCTGGCCATATTTCTGATCCACAGGAACACCGTAGCTGCTTCCGTGGGTCCGATCCACCCTGGCTACTGCCCAGTGGCAGCCCTGCTGGCCTGAGGCTGGGGCAGGACCCTCTTCTTCCGGGCGTGTGAGGCTCCTTTGGGAGCAGGTGAGCTGGTGCCCACTTTGCCTTCAGCCGCCCACGTGCTGCTGTCCATCATGAAACACTTTGGCTGGGCTCGTGTGGCCATTGTGTCCTCCCACCAGGACATCTGGGCGGCTACAGCCCGGCAGGTGGCTGTGACTCTCAGGACACACGGTTGCCTCTGTGGTGCTGGTGACTTCTCTGGGACCCGCGGAGCAGGGCCACAGAGGTACGGAAGCAGCTGCTCAGTGTGGACGGCCTGAAAGGTAAGTGTATGTGGTGTCTCCCTCCTGTGGGCAGCCTGGACTCCATGTGGCCACTGATGGGGAGTTTCCTCCACATCAGACACTGGGCTGAGCACCTGACCCGCGTTTAACCCCCAGAAGCCCCGTGAGCTAGTCCTGCTGAGGCCTGCACTTTGCAGCTCAGAGAAGGAAAGTAACATGCCCAAGGCACACAGCTGGCAAGGAGTTGAGTGGAGTTTGAGCTCTGATTCAAACACCAGCTGTGGAGCGGGAGCCAAGGGCTATCTTAGGTCCTTGCCGGGTACAGAGAAGGGGGTGAGAGCGTAGGAAGGGAGCCCCAGGGAGCAAGTTAGAGCCAGTCTTTGTTTCTTGGAATTAGACTAAGAACTTTCATGGATTCGTTGATTGATTGATTGACTGATTGCTTCCTGAATTTATCAAGCCCCTGCTGTGCTGGGTGCTGGGTTGCTTGGGTGCTGAACAGACAGGTGCTTATGGCAGAGGTCAAGGTCATCCCAAGAAGCAGAGGCCGGGAGCATCAGAGGGGGCTCGGGGCTGGGCCCTGGAGGATCGGAGGAGGTGACACTTGACCTGTCTTTAAGGAAGTAGTTAGCCAGGGAGATGCAGGGGGAGGTGTCACCTGGAAGACAGAAGGGACCTTAGAGGTGATCTAGACTGAGGGGTTCACACAGTGGGCCATTTGCACCCATAAACTAATGCAGTGCATCAGACCAGCATTACAACAACAAGAAAGAGAATGAAACAGAATGGACTGAAATAAAAGCAGTGAGTGTGAGAGTGCATTGCTGAGCGGGACGAAGTCTCCCTCCTGGAAACCTCCTTTCAGCTTTGTGAGTGTCCTCGTTTCATATACCCATTTAAGAGCACACAAAGGTAAAAAGCATTTCTTACCATCGGGCACAGATTGAAAACCACTGAGACCAACCACCAACTTCTAGATCTGGGGGCGTTCAGGCCAGTTCCGGGGAGGAGGGGGCGGGCTGGCGGCCCCTGAGCTCACGTGGCTGGTGGCTGCGTAGTGACTTAGAGCAGAGTGGAACAGGGGACCTGGCCCAGCTGTTCCGGCTGCCCCTCGGGGTGGCGCCTCGCTTCTCTGAGCCCCAGTGTTCCAGCAAGTGAAAGGAGAAGGAGGAAACCCACTTCCCAAGGAGCAGATGTATGTAACCAAGTGCTGTGTAAACATTCAACCAAGAGTCACTGAGCACGCTCCGCGCCTGACCCTGGCTCGGCTCTAGGGTTGGGGGAGGACCTGGCTGGGTCCCAGCAGTGAGGAGCTGGAGTCTGACAGGAGATAGATGTGTATTTAGACAACAGAGGATCCCAGAGGCTGGTGGTGGTGGGAGGTGGCGGGGCGGGGGGGAGCTGATCTACTTGGGGGTGGGCAGGGCTTCCCAGAGGAAGTGACATTAGGGCAGAGCCTGAAAATCAGAAGTTGATTGCAGGAGGGGGCCAGGGGGGAGGCATTCCAACCAGAGGGGTCAGCTAGCGCACAGCAATGGAGGCAGCGTGGTAACAGGACTGGGAGAGTGAGCCGTTCACCTCTGTGTGGCTGGAACATGGCGGCAGTCGGTGGGAGAAAACTCATCAGACTCCCTCTCCGACACTTGCAGGAGATTGTGTTCCAGCCACTGTGCTGACTTTCAGGAGCCAGGATCCGAGTGGTTAGGGGCACATTCTCTGGACTCAGATAGCCAGGATCCCACACTTGATCCACTTCCTACCAGCTGTGTGACCTCAGGCAAGTCACTAAACCTCCCTGTGCTGTAATTTCCTCATCAAGGATATGAACCTCATAAAAGTCCTTACTTCATGAGTTGTGACGAGGAGATAAAGACCTTAGAACCCTGCCCTGCACACAGAGAGCGCTGCTTACAATCAATGTAGGCTTTTACCCATTAGCCTCCCCAGTTTTGCGCACTGGCTCCCTCGTGTGGCCAACTATAGAACAGCGGCTCCAACTTTGAGCAAGAGAGAAGGGGACAGGTCGTTTGGAGAGAAGTGGAAGGAAGCCAGGCAGCGGAAAAGGGACAAAGGAAGCCCTGGTCCTGTTTCCCTTCAGTCCTGGTGGGTCTCTCTCTGAGGACCTCTCTTACTATTCTGAGGCCACATAGCATGGCCACCCAGGGCTCAGCAGAGGCTGGGCTTCCGGCTCTGACTTCCACATGCCGGGGGTTCTCAGGCCCCAGCAAGGCGACATCGACCTTCCTTGGTGGCTCAGTATTCCTGGATTTTTTTGGAGAAAGGGCTTGCCACAGGAACCGGGGGGGCATTCCTTAACCTCTGAGCCTTGGTTTCCTCATCTGAAAGTAGAGATAATGATAAACAGACTTCTTAGTACTGTTGTAATATCAAATGACTAAATGTTTGTAAAAGTACTTCAGGCTAACGAGAGCAAGCGGTCAGCATACACTAGCAATTGTCAGAGACAGCAGGGCACAGGGAGGGGAGGAATGGGCCATGATGACGGGTGTGCCGGCTAGAAGGGAGCTATTCTCAGACGAGATTGGGTGGTCCTGGATGTTATGGTTACAGACGGAGCAGATAAAGAGATAATTCTCTTTTCTGCAGACTGACAGGGAGGGCGGGCGCTTGGCAGTGGCAGCAGAGGGTGGGGGTGGACCTAAGGGCTCTGGGCCACTGACCTCCGTGCTTCGGGAAAGGCCTGCAAAAGCGAGCCTGCCACGTCTGCCTCCAGTCGTGGTGCTCTGCATGCACTCGGTGCTCCTGGGAGGCTCTGAGCAGATGGCCTTCTGAGACAAGCATGGGCTCAGGGCCTGGCAGATGGGAGGCTCGTCTTCCCGCCCTATGACAACCCTGCTCTTCGCCTTGCCCTACTGGAACTGCTCCTACCCAGCCCTGGGCCGCAGTGGGCCCCTTCGGGAGGTCTACGATGCCGTGCTCAGCGTCACCCTGGAGTCTGGCCCCGTGGACAAGGTCATCAAAGCTGCCGGGCCCAGTGAAGAGGGAGCCGCCCACCTGGAGCCAGAGCAGGTAGGTCAGCACAGACCCTCACAGGGCTCAGAGCACGGGCCAGGGGCAGGTGTGCATGCGCTCCACCCCCATGCAGGCCTTCCTGGCCTTGGCCAGCTGCCCACCTGGCCTGTCAGGTCCACCTCACCTGTGGGCACAGGACCCATCCCTTATTTGACAAAGGGCCTTTGTCTGCTCCCTAGAATACTCTCTCTCTCTCTTTCATCATTGATGTCTCTCTTTCTCCCTTCCTCTCTGACATCAATAAAGATATATTTAAAAAGAAAAAGAATGGAAAATAAGACAGGCAGGAGGACGTGCATCCTTCCCCGTGGGCCTCAGGTGACCCAGCATGGCTGCCTGATTCACCTTGTGAGCCAATCCCTGAACCTGTCATTGCGGGATTTGATTAGTTAGGCCTGAGACCAGCACCCTTGTGTGAGTCCAGAATGGAGTCGGTCTGGCCTCACTGCATGGAACTGAGGGGACGGGGGTCCTGGAGAGAAAATGGGGTGCTCCTCAGGAGGAAGGGATGGGGGAAGGCAAAATAAAGCATCTACCTTGACTTTTACCTCCGTCCCAGGGTTATCTATAATCTCCTACCCATGTTGGTCTTCTCCGCATTTTTCAGTAATTCTGCAATCATCTTGTACTGTGTGGGCAGCAACAAGCAATCCCCCTGAGACGCTGTATACAGTATGTGCTCTGGGCCCTAGGGAGCCCCGTATTGAAGGGGGTGGTGCAGGCCGACCGGGAACTTTTCAGATGGTAGAAACAGGATAAGCAACCACCTCAGCCCTCCCCTTTTGTCCCTAGCATTTGAGGGATTGAGTGTGTCTGTGTAGTTGTTTATTTAATGCGCTTAACCAGGGAGAGAATTGGAGGTGTTTTTCTAACATACATCTATCATCGCTCTACTGGAGGCCAGGTCTGTTTGTCTGCTCCGTGGGGCCTCCTGGAGGAACCTCAGCACTTATTGCTGCGTGCATGTCTTATTTCCGTTTCCAAAGTGTGTTGCCAGAGGGGGGGAGGGGGGTGGGGAAGCTGTGGGATGGGGCGGGGCATGGCCAGGAGTCACGGACCTCAGAGGTATCTCCACATCCACAGTCAGCGTCTCCTTTATGCCCTTGTTCAGTTGTTTTCTTCATTGATTTTTATTTTTAAATATCTTTTGATTGATTTCACAAGGAAGGGAGTGGGCTAGAGCGATAGAAACATCTATGATGAGAGAGAAACATTGATCGGCTGCCTCCTGCTGGGGATCAAGCCCACAACCAGGGCCTGTGTCCTGACTGGGAGTCAGAGCATGACCTCATGGTTCATAGGTCGACGCTCAACCACTGAGCTACGCCAGCCAGGCTCTTCATTGGTTTTACTGCATTCTTCCCAGAAGGAAGTCTCTGAGCCTCACCCGCGGAAGTATTTTCTTCTCGTCTGACTGCACTCTGCGTTCCACCTTCACTGAGGGGTTACCTGGTTACCCACCTTTACCCATGTTGTCACCAGAGTATTTCGTGCATACGCCTTGCGCTCTTTCTGCGCTCACAGCCCGGCAGGTTCTCCACGGAACCCCTGAGCCAGCTTCCCGGGAGGCTATCACCTTTGCAAACCAGCCGGAGCCCTTTGGGCTTCTAGAAAAGGACGTTTTGTTTGCTTCTCCAAGTTGGTCCTTAGGCTGCCACTGAGTTTGAGGAGTCAGGAAGCCCTCGCTGAGAGGGAGAGAGGGCTCAGGGGACAGCTCTGGGCCAGAGGCCTCTGCCTCTGCTCCTGCCCCCGAGTCCCTGGGCCACAGAGCCCCTCACTTCCAGGGTTTGGGGGTGTCTGAGGCCCTGCAGAGTAAAACTGACCTTGGGGCCAGGATCTAATGCCTTGATATCCACCACCTCATCAGCCTTGCCTGGGGCTGGGATCCGAATTGAACATGAAGAAGCTTGGAAATCTGAAGTCGCCTGCCCGAGGTCACAGGACTTTAAGTGGTGGAGTTAGGACGGGAACTTGAGCCTGTAAGCCAAGCCGGGCCCTGGCTCTTCCCCAGGAACACAGTCCAAGTCTAACGTTTGTGTCCCCTGGCCTTGGCGCACACAGAAAGAACACATTTACGGGGAAAAGCTCGGGCTGAGAGAGGCTGAGGGTCTGCCCGAGGTCACGCAGCTGGGAACTAGCAGCAGCTGAACTCGTGTTCCTCTTTGAGCAGGGGGAGTGGGTGCGGCTGAAGACATTTGAAGCTGACACGGCCCCAGAGCCTCCGCCTCCTGAGAAAGGTAGGGCTGCAGAGGGCGGGCTGGGGACAGGAGACCCTGTTGGTCTGGAAGGAAGTCCTCCTATTAGCACGATCGCCACCACGTTGCAACACATTCATTGCAGTTATGCACCCTGCCTGTCACCATCACACACCATCATCCCAAATCATGTCACCACCTTAATGTGCTCATCACCATGACCACCAGGGGGGGGCACATTCCCATCGGTATCACCACCCTGTGCATTTGGCACCATCAAAGGGCCTCAGCCTGTGCCTGCTGTCCCTCCACCCAGCCCCCTGTTTATTCACTCTGCCAAGCTGTGTTCTGGTTTGGAGGACACAGCCCTGGAGAAGAGACAGGACCCCTTCCAGTCACTTATCATCACTAATCATGTAAGTCCCTTCACTCCTGGGATGGTCACCACCCTGAGAGGCTGGGGGTGGGGGATGCTCTCAGGACCTGAGTCAGGAAGAGCCCAGGTGGAATCCTGCCCTCACAGGACACCCAGCTTTCCTGTAGAATGGAGCTAATAAAACCACCCCAGGGGAACTCTGAGGATAGGAGAGAAAATGTGGAAAAAAAAACAAAACCTAGCTATGTCCTGCCAAGTGGTGCAGCTTTGATAAATTGTGAATTTTATTATTATATCCTACGTCTGAAATTAGGTTTGTAGAGCCTAAATGACTGGGGGGTAGGCACTTCAGTGGGCATCTTGTGACCAATGTGCATAGATGTTTCCTAGAAGAAAAGGCTCGATGGTGGTCAAATGAGTTTGGAAATTGCTTGGGTTCGCGATAGGACTTCTCAGGATTTTTTAAAATATATTTTATTGATTTTTTACAGAGAGGAAGGGAGAGGGATAGAGAGTTAGAAACATCGATGAGAGAGAAACATCGATCAGCTACCTCCTGCACACCCCCTACTGGGGATGTGCCCGCAACCAAGGTACATGCCCTTGACCGGAATCAAACCTGGGACCCTTCAGTCCATAGGCCGACGCTCTATCCACTGAGCCAAACTGGTTAGGGCACTTCTCAGGGTTTTTAACATGCTGTTCTTGCTGTCTATGCTTGTGTAACAATTTATCCCCAAATATACTGGCTTAAAGCAACAACTAAAATAGCCCCCCAACTTATTTTATAATACCTTACAATTGTGTGGGTAGGAAATTTGGGCAGGGCTGGGCTAAACAATTTTCCTAGGGCCTCTCCATGTGGTCTCTCTAGCATGATGACCCTGGGTAGAGGGACTTCTTGTGGTCATTCAGGGCTTTGACAGACAAGAAATAGAAGCTGTCAGTCTTCTGAAACCCCGACCTGAAACTCCCCGGACCACTGCCACCATGTCCTACTGGTCACAGTGTCACAGAGCCTGCTCAGACTCAAGGCGAGGGCGCAGAGGCCCCACCTCTTGATGGCAGGGATGTCAAAAAATCTGAGGCCATTCTTACTTGCCCACATCTGTAATAATAAAAGCATAATATGCTAATTAGGCCTACAGCCAAATGACCTTCTGGAAGTCCTTTCGGATGACCTTCTGGATGAGGGGAGGCTACAAGGCCGAGGCAAGCCGCCATAGCTATGAGTGCCAAGCCCCTTGCATGAATTTTGTGCATCGGGCCTCTAGTATGTTAATATGTGTGTTCTAAGAGCTGAACTCTCTCCCTCTCTTAGTTGACCCCTGAACTGTTGTTGTGAGGAGGGCCTAGGCAAGGGTTCCACCTTCTTTGCTTGAGCAAATGCTAGCGTCGCAGGTTGGGTTCAAGCTCTCTGGCCTGCTGGGCAGCCATCAGGGAGGCTGCTTTCTGCTTGGCCCTGGTCCCTTCTGCACCTCTTCTTCTCCTTATCGGTCACTGAGTCTTGGGGTTTTCAGGCTCCTGGTGCCACTTAGATTGGGAAACAGGCTTAGATCCCTTAGATTACAGCTAATTCACTTATTCATCTATTGTGTTTTCACTCACTTACTCATCCATCCATCCATCCATCCATCCACCCACCCATCCATTTATCCTCTGCTTATCATGCATCCATCATCCATCTACCCATCCAACCTATCTGGTGCCTCGCTATGCTCAGCCCTGTGCTGAGGTATTGAGTGCTGTGGATTTCACCTGGTCCAACCCCTGGGGCTCCACAATGCTCATTCCCCTGGCAGATGCGAGAGCTGCAGAGCTGCGGCATGAGAACATTGCCACCCGCCTGGGGCTCTTCGTGGCCCCTGGGGTGAGTGCCTGGTGTTGGAGCACTGTGCCCGGGGCAGCCTGGAGGACCTGCTGCAGAATGCGCTCTGCGGCTGGACTGGACCTTCCAGGCCTCCTGCTGCTGGATTTGATTCGTGTGAGAGCCTCCCCTGGGCCTGGAACTGGGGTTGGGGTAGGGAGTAATGGGGGGGGGGGGGAGACAAGATGCTCAGACTTCCCAGTCCCGGGCTCTCTTCACTTTGTCTGAGACAAGTCTGAATAGTGTGGCAAAGGGTGAGGGAGGCAGGGAGGGTTTCTAGGGTCCCAGGGAATTCTGAGAGGACCAGAGTCCCCCTCACTCACTACAGGCCATTATGTCCACTCCAGGGTGCGCGGTATCTGCACCATCAGCATTTCCCGCTCGGCCGCCTCAAGTCTGAAGGTCACTGACCACGGCTATGCAGGGCTCCTGGGTGCTCAGCGGGCTCTCCACCCGTGGCCCACCCTGGAAGGTCAGCTCACGGGTGTGCAGTTGGTTCTGATGTGTCTGTTTAAATCTGAGGCAGGGGAGAGGGCGAGCTCTCCAGTGCTCCAGCCTCCGTGTCAGGTGACCTGGCGGCTGTCCTCCCTGAGCCTCGGGCCCCTCACTGTGAATGGGGAGGAACCCAGCTCCTCCCGTGGCTAAGGGAGAAGGTGGTGACACCACCTGTGGGAAATGGCTGCCCAGCTCAGCCCGGCTTGGGTGGTTAGAAGTGACGTGGTGTGGCCTTGTCCTGTGACTGCAGACCTGCTGTAGACAGCTCCGGAGCTGCTGCAGGGGCCCCGGGGGCCCGGGCGGGCCACCCCCAAAGGAGACATCTTCAGCGTTGGCATTATCCTGCAGGAGGTCCTGACTCGAGGCGGAAGGTACAGCATCCTCTTCCCCACGTGGTCAGGGAATCCGTGACATCACAAAATTTGGGCCTGAACCTAACCACACGGACACACTTGCCTGTTTGACCACAAGCATTGGGTTTCAGCAACTCTGCCAAAATGGCAGCTGACCAGTTTCAGGGCTAAAGACTGGTTTCTGGGTGAAAGCTCCCACCCCTCCCAGCCGCTCCCAGGTCATTGCTGAGTGTGCGGGGCTCCTTCCAGGGCATCTGTGGGCCCACACTTTGGGTGTACAGGAGAATCATCACACTTCCCCCCGGTCACCTGGTCTTAGACATTTTCCTCCTCTGACCCCAGTGCCAGGGCTCAACGTCAGAAATGTTTTCTCTCCTCCCGTGTTCTCTGTCAGGGCTGCCTGGACTCCGGGCTGCTCTTCCAGTTGTCCCCCAGCCGCCTCCACCCAGCCCCAGGGACCCGTCCCAGCCCGAGGTGCAGGGCAGCGGTGGAGCCAAGCCCACCATCCCGGGGGTAATCTGTGACTCACAAGGAGGCTGGCCCGCTTCCTTTCTTCACCAAAGGGCTGCTCAGTGAATAATGAACATTCCAGGCCCCAAATTTATGAGGTGGAGGAATGGGAAGGAGGGGCGTTCATCAGGCCATTTGTTCAACATTCCTCCGCCGTCCCACCCTCCCCATCTGCACTGATAGAGGGAAGACCAGCCAGATGGGACCCCCAAGCTGCGCTGCCAGTGCAGGACCTTCAGGCCGGGGCTCCATCTGCCTTAGGTGCAGGGACCAGGCTTGGAACCCCATAGCTACCCTCGGGTTGGACTGTGAGACCAGGGTCTGCTACTTCCTGGGGTGCTTCTCCTGATCACAGGGAGTAAAATGTTAGGCGCACAGGCATGCATTGTTAGGGGTCACCCACCTAAGCCTAGCTCCGCACCAAGTCATCTTTTATGACTTGGAGTAAATCCCTTTCAGACTCTGTAAAATGGGAGCGTCATGCCTGCCTCCCAGAGTCGTTGTGAGGATTCGGTGAAATACCTTAGACAGAGTGCCTGGCTCCCGGTAAGAACCTGCCCGGGTAGCTTTAGGGTTGTGCTAATGAGGCTCTAGGTTCTCTCCTGATTCTCCCACTTGGACTCAGACCTGTTAGAAACAGCATCTTTTTAAGGTCCTGTATGTGTAAGGCACTTGGGAGGTGGGTACGTGCACTCTTTTCAGAGATAGTTAAGTGAGGCTCAGAGAGGAGACTTCTCAGTGGGAAGCCGTGGGTCTGGGATTTGGGCAAAAGTTCCCTGATCCACGCTCCGTGCTTTTCCCGAAAGTCTCTCGGCGTCATCCACGGAGCATCTCCCGCGGAGCTGGATGTGCGTCAGGGCCCATCAGTCATGGCGAAGCATGGGGTGAGGCCAGCAGCCCTGCACAGTGCGGGAACGCGAGCCCCGCCCGGCCTGGGCCAGGGTTTCCAGCAGGCTCGCCTAGGCCCCAGGAGGGTTCCATTCCAAGGTCAGAAAAGGCTGGAGCCCCACATGCTACCATTTGGCTTCTAATATCCACCGGCTGAGAGGACACCGGAGACAGAATCTGCTCTGAGCTGAGCAACACTTTGAAATGGACTTGCACTTCAGTCATCTCAGCACCAGCTGGGCACTTTTGAAAAAGTGTTGCACATGTGCGCGCGCGATGTGTTATTGGTTCCATCTGCTCACACCCCTTTGTGAGCACATCCAGCTTCCAGACCCTTCCCTCAGAGGCCCTGGGGTCTGAGGCCGCGGGCTGGGCACCTCCGGGCGGAAGGAGGAAATCGCGCGGGTCAGGAGGAGATTGGGCCCAGTTCTACCTTTAAGTGGCCCTGTGGCTGTGGGCGACTTAGGAACCTCAGTTTCCCTGTCTGTCAAATGGGACAGTGACGCAGGCACCACCCCTCACAAGGAGGCCAACAACGAGAATGGGAAGGGGAGTGAAATCCAGAAAGGCGCCCCTCCTCACTGGCTCCCAGGATGCCCTCCGCCCACCAGGAGAGGAGGGTCTCCTCAGAGGAGCTGAATCTGCGGGCACTGCCTAAGAAACAGCCCTCGCAGGTCTGTGCTGTTATTAGGCCCCTTCGCCGGGGAGGAAACTGAGGCTCAGAGAGGTGATGTAACTTGTAGAGAATGTACGTGGATAACGGCGGCGGTCCCTCCTGATCCGCGGGAAGCCTGAGCGCGTGCCCAGCCCCTCTCGCTCCAGCGTCCTTGAATTTCTCAGCTCGCGGGCTCCCCAGCAGCTTCCGGAGGTTCTTCCCACCCATTGCCAGGTGGAGAAACCAAGGCACCGAGTGATCCAAGGGGCTAGAACCCCGATCCATCTGACCTCAGCTTAGTCTGACGGCCTTGCCACATGGAGGGGGGGACAGGAGGGTCCGCGGCAGGGCCGTCTTGGGAAAAAGATGATGATGACGGTGGTGATGACGATGAAGATATCGGCCAGACAGTTTTGCTTTGCCCTTGTGGGGAGTTGGCACCAGAGGGTCTCCAGGAGACAGGGCTGGTGAAAAGAGCCGGGTGGCCACCACCGGCAACAGAACAGCATCTGGGCTTGGGGAGAGCCTGCTGGGTGCCTAACCTCTACCATCTCCTCCCTCAGCACCCCTCCCAAGAAGGCAGTTTATTAAGCCCATTTCCCAGATGGGCAGGTGGAGGCTCAAAGAGGTCACCGCCTTGTCCACCATCTCACAGACCAAGAGCTTAAAGCCCACCCTGAAGCAAACCCTTTCTCTGAGACCCTGTCCCTAGCCACACCCCGGGGGGGGGGGGGAGACCCAGGAAAGAGTTCTGGGTCCACCGAATACCATGCCTCGGGGCCCAGAGCAGGGGCCACGGAGCACCGTCCAGGCCCGATTCGCATCCCCCCACAGGCCTACCCTGCTCTCCCTCTCAGGACCCCAGGCCCCTCCCACAACCCGCCTGGGGACCTCAGGGCCACCACCACATGGTGTTCGTTGCAGAAATCATCAGAAAGGTGGCATCGCCCCCTCCCCTGTGCCAGCCACTGGTGTCCCCTGACCACGGGCCGCCCGAGTGCATCCAGCTGATGGAGTGGTGCTGGGAGGAGGCTCCGGGGGACAGACCCAGCCTGGACCAGATTTACACCCAGGTCGGTGCTCCTGGAAGGAGCCGAGCGCTCACAAGAAATAGCTGATCAGTGCATCTCACTTTGCCCAGTGGGAACCCCACCCTACCCCTGGAGCCTAGAAAGGGGGCAATAAGCCAGCACAGAAACCCTGAGAGGGGCCTGAAGTATAGCCTCTGAGTGGCTTCCTGAGCGCCATGCCCCACACCCCACGCCCCATGCTGTGCTTCGCTTACTTCATTTAATCCTCGTTATCGTTCTCCGAAGAAGCATTGTTATGATCTGAGCTTTATAGAGAGAAACTGAGGCACAGAGAGGTGAGGGGACTTGCCCAAGGTAACTGAGGGAGTGACAGCTGGCCTGGAGTCCAAGCCCAGGCTCATGTGTCTGCAGACCTGGCCCTGGGAGCCCTGACCCTATACTGGGCCTCCTGGCACCAGGGTGAGAGGCTGTTGGTGGCTGTGGTGGCAGCACTGGCTCCCTGCAGAGTGAGTGGGGGATGTGAGGGGCACTGGGGCCCCCAGGCCTGCCCTGGCGACTGCAGAAAGAGGGGTGAGGCAAGTCTATACGAGCCTGTGGGGCAGTGGAGTGTGTGGGCCTGCCTGAACGGGCTAATGGCTCCCATGGGGCCAACCCATCAAGCCTGGGGTGATACCTTCCTGCCTCCCCGTCCCTTCCCCCACCCCCTCTCCAGCCACAGCAGAACACTGTCAAGGAGAAGCTGTGAGGTCGCTGACCGCACGGTTTGTAACCACACATGGATGTCCTCCCAGGAGACCTTCTCTCTGCTCAGGGCCAGCAGTAGGCGTGTTTCTCTTGAGAAACTAGTTAAATGCCCCATTGTCTCATGGACTCCGTGGCTCATGCAACCTATGTTTCCCTCTTTGCCTTGTTGCTAGGAAGTTCATATCTAAACTTGAGACCAAATTCTAGTATGCATTTTGCACTCAGACCTCAATGCTAAACAGCTTCAGAAGAACTTTATTCTTCTTTGTTCCCAGCGTCCTTATATATTTAGGATTTTATTTGTGCCATTGCTTTATTTTTTTTTAGTACTTAACATTTTTAGGAGGATAGAGAGAAATCGAGAGGTAGAAACAGATTATTGTATAAATTATAGTCTTTCTACCTACCTATCGGCCCATGTACTTATCCACTTATCCGTTCAAGCATCTTATCCACCCATCCAGTATCCATCCATCCATCCATGCATCCATCGGTCCGTCATCCATCTTTGAGAAGAACAAAGAGCGCCTTTTCCGCAGGGTTGTTTTAAGAACCCGTGCAGTAGGGCCAGTGTTTGTTAACGGAAATGCCGTGCTGAGCCTGGGCTCCTTTGCAAAGTCCTTTCTGCCCACCTCACGCAGAACTAACCCATGTCACCTCCCATTCGTCTGTGTTTGCCCTCAGCAGAGCTGCCACCGCCTGTCTATTCCATATCTGGTCCCCACCAGTCCGTTTCCTCCAGGCAGGGACTATGTCTGGCTCATTCCTGTGAACCAGACTGTGAACAAGCTGCGGGCTGAGTGTGTTGACCTTTGTGGATGAATTGGGAATTTTATTCCGTCTTCAGTTCAAAAGCATCGACCAAGGCAAGAAGACGAGCGTTGCCGACTCCATGCTGCGGAGGCTGGAGAAGTATTCCCAGAACCTGGAGGGCCTGATCCGGGCGCGGACTGAGGAGCTGGAGCTGGAGCTGGAGAGGCAGAAGACGGAAAGGCTGCTCTCTCAGATGCTCCCGCTGTGAGCGGCCCCTGAGGACTCGGTTGTGCTTCCAGCCTCGGTGGCTCTGAGCATGGGACTGGAACATAGTAGGTGCTCAGTAAATCTGGGTTCCATGAACTCATTCATTTCATTCATTGTTTATTTATCCAACACATGTTCTTAGAGCCCTTACATGTGCTGGCACTGTGCTGGGCACGTGGGTTTGGAATTTTTGCTACCTCACTTGCTGTCTTGGGACCCAAGGAGAGGGCGTGATGTCCCCTGTCTCACTTCAGGAAAACGTAGTGTCCAGAGAGGACAGACATTCACTGGAGGGCAACCTGTCCCAGATCTCCTCACTCTCAACGCAAGATTTCTCCAAAATATCAACTCCCCTAAACGCTTACCCCACCCCAGCCCCCGCCCCCGCCTCCGCCCCGTTACCTCCAGACTGTGAGAAGGGGATCCTTTCTACTTTGTGACTCTGATCCATCCCATCCCTCCAGGTCTGTGGCCGAAGCTCTGAAAACTGGGGCGACTGTGGAGTCAGAGTACTCAGACCACCTTACCATATACTTCAGTGACATTGTGGGTTTCACCACCATCTCAGCCCTGAGTGCGCCCATGGAGGTAGTGGGCCTGTTCAATGACCTCTACACGCTGTTCGATGCCGTTCTGGGCAGCCATGATGTGTACAAGGTGAGAGTACCAGGAGGCTGGCATTCCATCTCTCCTTCCTTTGCCACTATGTCGATGTCACACATTTACTTCCAGTCATTGCTTCATGTGTTTTTATCAAGTTGCTAATGCTGTGTAACAAATAACCCCCCAAATCCAGGCATGTGAAACGATAAGTTTTTATTGTTGCTCACAAGCCTGTAGGTGAGCTGGAAAGTTCTCTGGACTCAGCTAGACTCAGTCGTACATCTGTGGTCACTGTGGATGAGACAGGAAGCTCTGTTGATCTTGGTTGGGCTCTCTGACATCTCTGAAGCCTTGGCTGGGACAGCTCAGTTCTGGTCCACATGGTCTCTCAGCCTCCAACAGGCCAGCTGGGCAAGGGCAGATGAGGAGTCAGCTCCCGCGCCTGCCCTCAGGGAGCACTTGGTGCTGCTGCAGGTAAACGATGAACGCAGCCCACAGCGAAGTGAGGATCAGGGAGGCAGTGAAGGCTGAGAAGCTTCCAGCCAGCCAGGGGTAGACATGCAGAATAAAGAGCAAGGCAGGCTTCCTGGAGGAAGCGCTGTCTCCCTTCCTTCGTTCACTCTGGGAGTGGTGGTTCCTTCAGCAAGGGGGGAATGTGTACTACAGCTTGAGGCTTGAGAGAGTGGGCCTGGTGAGCATGAAGGATGTACCCGCAACCAAGGCACATGCCCCTGACCGGGATCTAATCTGGGACCCTTCAGTCCACAGGCCGATGCTCTATCCACCGAGCCAAACCGGTTAGGGCTGGGCCCCTGCTCTTTATCTGTAAAACAGAAATAATGACTCCAGTCCCAGGAAGCGGGGAGGGGGAGGGAGTCACAGATAATGGTTGGATCCTGTCGCCCTGCAGAAGGGCTCTGTAAACTGGGGGAGCTCCTGCCCCTCTGGGCCTGTTGTGGGGACTTACCTGCCCCAACCCTGCCCTTCATTCTGATCCAGTTGCTGGGGGTCATGGGCCAGCTTCAGACACGCGGAGGAGGTGGGGAGGGAGTTTCCAGGAAAGGGCCACACCCAAGCTCCACTGCGTTAACCTTCTTTGGGACTCCCAGACCCCTTCCAGCCGTAGCTCTCCAAGGACACAGCGAAGGGACAGGAAGGCCTAGGGGCTCAAGCCAGAGTGGAAAGGCTGCTTGGACAGGAAGCTCCAGGGGAGGGAACTAAGTGCTTGGGGTGCCAGATGGTCTGCTGGCAACATTCTGTACAGTATCCTAGACGACAATGAGCAGCACTCATGGAGTGCTTGCTATATACCAGACACTACTCTAAGTACTTTGTATGTATTAATCCATGTAACCATCCGCATAATCTGTGAGGTAGGTACTGGTACCCCCATTCTATAACTGAGGAAAATGAGATGATTAAATGGCTTGTCTAGTTACATATTCCCAGTGGCATATGACGCTGGAATTTGAACCTGGGTGTTCTAGTCCCCAGACCCCCGTTTAGTGGGGCTCCCATCCCCGTGATATGCATGTCCTCAGGCTAAAGTCACAGGTTTCTAGTGGCCCACAAGGTCCTCCGGGAGCCAATCCGCCCACCGCCCCGGCTGCACCTCTGGTCACTCCACCTCCACAGCCCTCTGTATTCCTCACGTGTGCTTTGCTGTCGCTAGCCACTAGCCCTTAGCACACGCTGTTCCCTCGCCCAGGAACGCTGCTCTCCCTCCTCTTTGCCTGGCTCCCTCTGGTCATCCTGGTCTCGGGTTAGCTTAGGAGCTCCTGTATGACGCTCTCATAACTACCCTTGTACAACAGCCACACTTCATGGTTCCAACCTAAACCCCTCTGTCCCCATGCCTGGCAATGTCCAGCACATGCCGGGGCCTCGGGAAATACGAGTTAGCTGGATGAGCTGCTCATTGAGGCCTGGAATAGAAGTGACTTGCCGAGGTCACACAGCTGGCAGGTGGCAGAGCCAGAACAGGAATCTGCGATGTCCACCTGCCTCTGCCCAACCTGGATGCGGAGACCTGAGCCGCGGACATTCCGAGGATGCAGCTTCCCTTCTGTTCCCTGGTCAGGACCCCAAGCTCTGGCCCCAGTTGTGGTTCTGAGGTGTCATCTCCTGTGTTGGCTGCATCCCCCTCTTGCCTCCAGAGCCGCCCTGGCCCCACGGCCTCAGGGAAAGATTCCTCATCTCATCTGTCTGGCCTTGCTGAGCCCTGCAGCTTTGATCTGCCCTGAGTCACCCCCGGGCCTGTCTTTTCCTCCCCTGCTAATCTCTTCTCACACATGTGTCCCTCCCAGCTCTGAATCATGCCTCCTGATCTACTCTGAACTCTGGCCAAGAGGTCTGCATCTTTCTGGCAGAGTGAAATGACATAAAACAAGGCCCGCACACCCCTCCAGATGTGGGGAACAGGAGGCCCATTCCTCACGATGTACGAGCCCGTCTCTCATCACTCACGCCATCTGCCTTGGTTTCCCCTCGCCCCCAGCAGGATCTGGTTATGGCTCTTTAATCCGGTGGGGCTTGGGAGGCGGCCAGGCAATCATTTCCTGGTTCCACGGGGGTCTGTGATTCCCTCCCGCACGCGCTGAGTGAGCACTTTTACAGATGGAGCTCCAGAGCAGAGCCCACGTGGGCTGCCCCAGGGGCTGAGTCTGGCCCCAGCCATACTGCCTGCCGAGTGACCCTGGACAAATCACTTCACCACTCTGAGCCTCGAGCTCCCATTTATAAACAGACATGAAAGTGCCCGTGGCTTACAGTTGTTCTGCGGACTAAGTTATGTCATTCATTCACCAACCAATGTAGCCTGAGGCCTCTCCCTGAAAGCACAGCCTGAGAACGGGGCACCGGCACTGGTTAAGCATCTACAGAGGGTGGGCCCTGCCTCAGGATTGTCACAGGGCCTCTCATTTGATCCTTGCCGTGCTCCTCAGAGGGTCGGATCATTCTCCCGAGTGTACAGATGAGAACGCAGGCTCAGAGAGGCACTCAGGAAGCCAGGGGTGGAATTAGAATTCGCATCTGTTTGTTCGTAGGGAAACCTTTGCGCTCATCTCTCCCCCGGCTGTGTTCTGCCATCTTCAAAAGGACCACAGCTATGTGCTCACGGCCCTCCCTTGCAGCCTTGACCTAAGATCTGACTAAGTCTCTGCGGGACTGTCTTTATGAGTCTGAGTTCCTGGAGATGAGCCTGTGCCTGGTCATCTTTCTGTCGCTGGGGCTGTAGGGTGATCGCTGACTACCCCACACTCACCCTATCGGTCAGCTGCAGGCAGGTGGAGGGCCAGAGGACAGCTTGAGCAGCTTGGAGAATGTGGTCTGGATGTGTGGCCACCATGGGGCTTTCTACTGCTCCTCTTCCCCAGTCAGGGCCTCGGGTCACCCATCTGAGGCCATGCTGGGTCCCCAGAGCAGGTGAACTGTCCCTGAATCTCAGCTGCACACCTGGAGGGCTGGGTGTGTGTGTGTGTGTGTGTGTGTGTGGCAGGGGGTGGGGGGTGGGGCGGTTGGCCCATTAAGCAGCAGGTCTCCTGGGCTGCCTATGGAAGGCAGGATCAGCCCAGACACATGAGCTAACCAGGTGCAGGGCAGGACCAAAGGGAGATGCCACCAACAGGAAGTGCCTCACTCCTCAATAGAACAGGTAGGCTTTAAAATCCCTCCCAGTTCTGAGATCCTGTGATTCCATCTTCTCCAAACTCATTAGCCAAGGAGATGCTGATGACGATGATGGGGACTGAAGTCTCCATTATTGAGCATCCTTGCTAAGCCTGATTCTTTAAGTACTTTATCTGTAGTACGCATTCCACACGAGAGGAAACAGGCTCACAGAGGTGAAGGGGTCTGCCCAAGGTCAAAGCAGGACCAGGGCTTCAACCCACATCTATCTGATTCCAAAATCAACGTCCTTCTCCGTACATGTTGAAAGGCCAATGGGGTTTGAAAAATAGGATAATATTCAATGTACACATGCTCTTCTCCAGACCAAGCCCTGATCTGCCACTGTAACATTGTGCAGAGGGGCATTCAGCTCTGCCACCAGGGATATCACGGCCTGGAGTCAGAGGAGGCGGGACAGGCCTGGTGTCCTGCCATTCAGACAAAGGCGATCTGAAATGTGCAGACCCAAGCAGTGCTAGCGTGTCTGGAGGGAGAGGCAGGCAGAGGTGGCCCTGAGGGCCACAGACCAGAGGGGTCATCATGGGCTCCTGAGAGGTGGCCTGGGTGGGATGTGGGCAGACCGGGGAGAGCGTGTTCTCAGGCTGCAGTGTGAAGGCTGTGATTTCCAGGTAGAGACCATCGGGGACGCCTACATGGTAGCATTGGGGTTGCCCCGGGGCAACGGGAGCTGGCATGCGGCTGAGATTGCCAACATGGCCCTGGACATCCTCAGCTCTGTGGGCGACTTCCAGATGAGGCATGCGCCCGATGTGCCCATTTGCATCAGGGCTGGCCTGCTCTCAGGTATGGGCTGGGGGCCGTGGGGGTGATGGGCCAGACAGTCTCCCAACCCTGCCCGGGGTACGGGCTGAGGCAATCCCAATGATGTGCTTCTGGAATTCAGAGATTCTAAAACTCAATAATAGAGAAGTTTACATGCCTTTTTCCCCCTTCTATTATTTTAAGGTTCTGGAATGTAATAAATCACAGAATCCATGTTTAGATTCAGACATTTTTTTTTCTTTTTTTTTTTGGTCTCAGCATCTAAGTCCATGCTGAGAAGCGGATAGTCTGATGGAAGAGTCAGGACAGAGACCTTCTGTGATCACGAAAACAACTAAATGTTTGCTGGGATGGGTCTGGGAGAGACCTCAGAGTCTCTGACACCTTCTCATGCCCTCATTCCTTCCTGCTTGGCGCCTGCTGTTCCCTGCGGACTCATTCGCTCATCTGTCAAGACAGCTCATGCACCACCTCCTCTAGGAAGTCCTCCGGCCTGGGTCAGAGTTCCCCCTCTGGGTTGGCGCGGTCCCAGTGCTTCCTTTTCACAGCATCGATCACAGGTCATACAGCTCCCCACACTGAGCTGGAAGCTCCCCAAGAGTAGAGTCTGGCTTTGCTTGATCTGTGTCCCCCTATCCCCACCCCAGAGCTTGACACAGATGTCATGTCCTCTTCAGATAGCTTCATCCCTACCTGCCCTCCCCCAGCTGGAGTCCAGAATGTGGGGTGGGGACGGCAGTCGAGGAAGGGAAGGGAAAGACTGGCGTAGGGACTTCTCTGTGGTCCAGGACCTGCTGGAGCTCACTAAGTGCATTTGGGTTTCAGGGCCCGTGTGGCGGGGAGCGTGGGTCTCACCATGCCACGGGACTGCCTCTTTGGGGACACCGTTAGCACTGCACCTCGGATGGAGTCCAGGGGGCCTGCGTGAGTGACCCCTAGTTCTATCCCGCCAGGCAAGGACTGTCTCCATGACCGCTGCAGCCTGGCTGTTTGGAACACGCGTAGTAGCTGAATCACCACCTGGTGGCAGCGTACCCTCGCTGTTTGTAAAGCAGCTGTAAGGAGATGATGTATGTCGCTGGTTCTTTTAATTTTCCACAAGGAGATGATGTATGTCGCTGGTTCTTTTAATTTTCCACAAGGTTTTTGTGATGACCTCATGAGAAAATTAGCAGGTCAAACAATGACTCGAAAGGAAGTAGCCCCGACTGCAACTGGTTTGCTTAGGGTCCCTGAGCAAAATGCTCTTCCTCTGGGTCTTGGTGTCCCCACGTTAACAGTGAGGAGACCCCTTCTAATTGTTAAAATGCCTCTTCAGGTTCCTGCCGGCAGCAGGAGCCACTCAGTAGTTTGGTTCGAGCAGCCCTCTGCTTCCGGCCATAGAGCCTGTGTGGGCCACGCGGTCTATCAGTGCCCATCCCGCATGACCAGACGTGGTGGCCCTACTGCGGAGTCCTGGTGTTGAAAGGGAAAAACTGCTCATATGCCTGCCTCCGCTCCATAGACTTCCCTACATGTGGAAACTATGTCCTTAGAGGTTATGACTTCATCTGTAATGTGCTTTGCTTTGAAGCCTCTATTTTAGGGACCAACTGCCCACTAAAGGGACAGAGAGCCAGCAAAGGGTATCGCAGGAATTAGAACTGTGAGTATTACTGGCTGGCACAGGCACTCAGTGATTTCACCAAACACTATGGATTCCTACCTTTCTTCTCAGCATATAGAATTCATGTCAGCGGAAGCACTGTCCAGACACTGCTCAGCCTGGACGAAGGCTACGAAACTGACATCAGAGGCCAGACTGAGCTAAAGGTAAGAAGCTATTTCCATGTATTGGTGAGAATAGTTCCCAAAGGTCCAGTTTCTGTGGGCAGCAGGTGGGAGTCTCATCTGACTGATGTGGCTGAAGGAAATGCCTGCCTGGTGTTGGGACGGGGCTGATCACCTTCACAGGTTCTCTCCACGCCCTGAATTCTAAGGAAACATTTCTTCCTTGAGCCACCCCTTCATTTGTCTCCTCATGAGAAGGACGAGAGCAAGAAGTTACTTCTATAGATGATCTACCTGGGGAGCACGCTGGTGCACAACATACATTTATGTATTATTACTCACAGCAATAATGAGAGGGGATCAATGTCCCCATTTTGTAGTTGAGGAAATTAGAGAGCCAAAGGGACTTGTCCAAAGTCTCATAGCTTGGATGCCAGGTCTGGTGGCTCAAAGCCAGTGCTTTCTTCATAGTACTGTTGGGCTCCTACTTATCCCTCAGAACCCTAACGTAGTCATCACCTCTCACTGAAGCCCGCCCTGATCCAGGAACACTCTTCTCCTTTCCTCAGCAGTAACTATCAGGCCTTGTCTATGCACCCACCAGTCTAAAGACCAGCCCTCTGCTGCTGTGGGTGTGATATTGTGCTGTACTTGCCCATGAGCACCTCAAAGGCAGAGACAACTCTGTAACCTCTGCATTCTTTGCTAATGTTCATGTTCATGAAATGGTGCAGCATTCCTAGGAATGTTTTTCCTTCCTACCCTACCTCCTCTTTTGCCTCATTCCTTGGCTAGAGTCAGGCCTGGTGGGGAGACTAGAGCAGCCTAGGCCTTTAAACCCTCAGGGCTGTGACCAGGCCTTAGAAATTGGGTGCTCCAGGGGATTTGCTGCATTATGCTGGGGAATGTTAGAGTAGGAGGGTGCAGCTCAGAGAGGGGCAGTGACTTGTCCATGGTCACACAGCCGGAGAGGGCTGACAATGTGGAACCTTTGCCCTGGAGGCTGAGGTGATGGGAGAGTGAGCTGGAGTAAGTCAGGGCAGGTGTGTCTTGTTGGGCGGAATGGGCACTGGGTGTCTTGAGGAATAGAGGCACTGATGGCAGAAGGGGATGCCGGGAGAGAGTACGGAGGGCAGCCTGGTTCTTCAGGCTGGCCTGGGGGCTCCAGGGGGCAATATCCTTCCTTGTGCCAGGGTGGGGTATGGGACCTCTAGACCACCTAGCTCTGACCCCAGTGCCCCTCACGCCCCCCTCCTAACCCCCAAGCAGCAGCATCCCCATCCCAGGGGAGGCCACCAGGTCCTTCAGTAGTTGGGGGAGAATCCCAGGTCATAGAAGCCTGCCATCTTTGCATTCCACATCTGCTGGGTCATAGAATTCACGATTTATCATTTATTTTTTCTGACAAATAAATATGAATTCACTTCATCCACACAGCAACTTTATGAGGTATTAGGGCAACCGAGGCACAGAGAGGTGAAGTAAGTCGGCCAGAGTCACACAGCGAACAAGTGAAAGAGCCAGGATTTGGACCCAGACAGTCTGCCTCCAGGCTCCAGGCTGCCCTCCCCCAAGCATCTGGGAGGGGTGCCTCTCTCCACCTTGCTCTCTGCTTGAGGGGGTGGCTCAGCCCTCTTTCCTGTCTCCTCCAGGGCAAAGGTGTGGAGGGGACCTATTGGCTGACGGGGAAGGCAGGCTTCCCCAGACCCCTCCCCACACCTTTGGACATCAAACCTGAGTGAGTAAGAGGAATTTCCCCAGAAGTTTGGCCTTTTTGTGTGCGAACTTTGGTTTTTGTTACTTTTCTGATTATCAAGGTCTTACCTGCGTCGTGTGTAAAACTTGGAAAATACAGAGTTCTTCAACGATTACATCATCGCCATCCTCCCCCTTGTGAGAGACAGCGCTGCCAGCAGGTTGGCACAGTCCTGCTGCCTGTGTCTGAGGCGCTCGTGGCGGGAGAGGTCACGCGGCCTCAATGACTCCTCACTCGGATCTGTGCTCTCAGCTCACGCCCCCAGGTCCTCTGTGTGGGTCAGAGCACTTTACAGACACACTCGTAGTGTCAGCCTCGGGACGGCCGCCAGTGGGAGCGCGGGGAGCTCAGCCTTTCTCTCGTCGCTGGGCTTGGAGAATCTCCCCGTCCTGAGCTGGGCACAGGCAATGTGTCGGGCACTTACCACCGTTCAGGTGATTTCTGCAGAGACTGGAGGGCAAGGGTCACAGGGGTTGCCAAATGCTGAGAATTAGTTTCCTATAAACAAGAAGGTCCCCTGTGGGCCCACAGGTCATCCCACCAGTGGGGAGGCTGAGCCTGGGGAGGGGCAGAGCCTGCCAGGGTCCCCCGGCACGACCACATCACGGCTCCCCCACCAGTATTCCCGTTGTCAGCACTTTCCGCTGGCTCCTCAGCTCTTCCAGGCGGCCCCTTCCATCTCCCAAAGGGGAGGAATGTGTGGGACACACCTGGGCTTCTCAGGAGAGGCCGGCACTGGAGCAGCCCAGGCTGTGTGTCCTTCAAGCGGCGGATAGATGTGGACGGAGTGACTGGCAGGAGCCACCTGCAGCAGCCACTTCCTTTCCACCCTGCCGCCAGGCGCCCTCAGGCCTCGGGACCCCCAGGAACCAGAGGACAGGAACGGACCCCATCCGACTCTGAGTGCCCTCCCCAGTGTGGTGGCAGGGCATGGACGGGCACACACTGACACACGCAGAAGCTGCCAGGTGTACCGAGCACAGATGTGCCCACGTTATAAGGGCACGCCAGCCTCCTGCGTGCAGCGCCCGCTCACGCTCACAGAGGCCTCCACGCCGGGGCCTTCGGGCCCGCAGGGCGTCTCTGAGGGGACGGCTCGCTGGGGCGGCAGCATGGCGTGAGGATGGGTCCGGGACTGGACTGTTTGTGCGGCCTTGGGCAGTCCCTGTCCTCTCTGAGCCCTTCCATGTGCCATAGCAGCCTTGGCTCGCCCACCCCCGGAGCGCGGTGTGGCCCCGGGTGCCCTTTCCCCACCTTCCAGGCCCTCGATTCCCACTCACCTCTCTGCCCCTCGAAGGGCAAGCCGTCCTCTGACCTCACAGGCCTCCGTTCCCACCCCACT
>PVJC01021618.1:0-28062 GCA_004026665.1 Murina feae
CAGACATATGCCAAAGCGGTTTCTTCACCGATACAGCCCCTAGGGCATTGGAAACTAAAGAGAAAATAAACAAATGGGACTTTATCAAAATAAAAAGCTTCTGCACAGCAAAAGAAACCATCAGCAAAACAACAAGAAAACCCACTACATGGGAGAACATATTTGCCAATGTTATCACTGATAAAGGTTTAATCTCCAATATTTATAGGGAACTCATACAAGTTAACAAAAAGAAGACAAACAATCCAATCAAAAAATGGGCAAAGGACCTAAATAGACACTTTTCAAAAGAGGATATTCAGAAAGCCAAGAGACATATGAAAACATGCTCAAAGTCACTAATCATCCGAGAGATGCAAATCAAAATAACAATGAGGTACCATCTCACACCTGTCAGAATGGCTATCATCAACAAATAAACAAACGACAAGTGCTGGAGAGGATGTGGAGAAAAAGGAACCCTCGTGCACTGCTGGTAGGAATGCAGACTGGTGCAGCCACTGTGGAGAACAGTATGGAGTTTCCTCAAAAAATTAAACATGGATCTCCCTTTTGACCCTGTGATCCCACTTCTGAGAATATATCCTAAGAAACCAGAAACACCAATCAGAAAGGACATATGCATCCCTATGTTCATAGCAGCACAATTTACCATAGCTAAAATTTGGAAACAGCCTAAGTGCCCATCAGCAGATGAATGGATTAGAAAACTGTGGCACATCTACACAATGGAATACTATGCTGCTGTAAAAAGGAAGGAGTTCTTAGCATTTGCAGGCGTATGGATGGAGTTGGAGAACATAATGCTAAGTGAAGTAAGCCAGTCAATGAAAGAAAAATACCACATGTCCTCACTCATCTATGGATAATAATAACCATTATAAACTGGTGAACAAAAATGGATATAGAGGCAGAGCAGCATCAAACAGACTGTCAAATTACAGCAACAAGGACAGGAACATTGGGAGGGGGGGTAACAGATCAGCCAAGGGACATTGGTGCATGCATTTAAGCATAACTAATGGACACAAAACACTGGGGGGTAGGGGAGGCTGGGGGAAGGGCAGGGGGAAAAAGAGATATATGTACCAATCTTTGTAAAACTTTATGTAATAATAAAAAAAAGGTAAAAAAATAAAATTAAATTAAAAAAAATAAAAAAATAAAAGACACCAGTTGGTTCCTGAATGAGCTCAGTCTTCACTCTAAGCCTTTGCACATATAGGAACCTGTGCCTGGAAGGACCTCACACATCCAATTCCAGTTTGCCAAAAACAGGGAACACTTCATACAACCTTAGACATAGGATTGTTGGCTTGATGTCTCATTAAGGTCCCCAGATACAAGGACTAGAAGAGAGGCAGGACAGTCCCAGCATAGTAACATCTCAGAAGTCATAACAGTGTGAGGCCCTGATATTAGTTCCACAAAACGGCACCCTTAAACCACTCTGAATTTTCATGAATCTGTGTTAAGAGAAAGTTCTACTGAGACCCTGGCCACCACCCCTAGGATCCATGGGCTCAGACTGCTCAGTACCGTTTCCTGGCCAACAGGGCCACATGTCCTGGAAATGACTACATTACCTCAAGGCTCAATCTTCAGTGCACACTCTTGCCAGTTATATTTTACAGGACTTCTGATTCTTGCCCCTAATTGCTACAATCTCTCTTCTAGCCTGTTCTTTTTCTGAGCTGCTTTAGCAAAAGTTTAAAAAACTACCTCACACAATGACCGTTTCATTCAGGACCACCCATGTCCCCAGTTTCCTGAGAATGACAGTAAAATTTCTCATGCAGATCTTTGACTTATCATCTTTGTTTCCTGTAGACACAAAACAAGTCCTGGGTTTTCCAAATCCTCCTGGTTCAGTCACACCACCACATCCTTAGATGGAGGTATTGTAGCCTGTTAACCTCTTTCCTCAACAAACCTTTTGTCACACACGAGCTACTCACCATTCTGGGCACTTTGACCTGGACTGCAGGACCCCAGAGGTTACCACACTCCAGGCTGGAGGATTCAAACCAGTGAGGTTGCCTCGAACTCTGTAAGCAGAGAGGAGTCCACGACTCACAGAGGCTCCAATTCTGGCGTGTTGGGACTTGACAAACCTCAGACACACGACTGCGAAGGGAGATACTGCCTCTGATGCCTTGTCCTACTGGAAACCTGGATCTGGGAAGCCTCAGTCTCTGTGAAAATACCAGAGATCAACCCGACCATCAGGTGAATGCAGGAAGTCCCACCCTCACTCTCGTACACCTGGATAATATGCCTCTCCTGGGCTTTCATTGGCTAAACCCAGCCATCATTAGAGGCATAGCCCTTTGGTTAATATACCTTCCCAGTCCTCCCAGCTGTAAATAGGATCCCAGTCACTCCCTGACCATTGTGATTATTGGTGTTTGGGAGCCAGAGTGGTGGTGGAAAATGACAATATTGGGATTGTGTGGCTGGTGGAAGTTTCTGGGGATTGTTGTCTCCATCTGTTTTGTTTGTTTGTTTGGAGATATTATTTCAGAATCCATGAATCTCAGAATGCTCCTTGTGGTGAAAAGTGTTATTTAAATGATTACTTAATTTGATTTTTGAGGGAGAGGATGGTACAGGAAAGAGAGAAGCATGGATCAGTGTCTCCTGTTGACCCCTCACCCTCCCACTGGGAATCCAGACAGAACACCTGGCTTGTGCCTCATGAAGAATTGAACCAGAAACGTTTCTGTGCATGGAAAGATGCTCAAATCTGAGCTATTCCAGCTGTCACGTTTTTTTCATTTTTAATATAAAAATATCTCATTGTTAAGAGACAAATCTAGCTATGGGAGAATATATAATATATGTATATATTCCAACATTATTTGTTTTAAAAATTTTAAAATGCTACAAACAACAAAAGGTTGACATTTCCTACATTGTCTACATGTTTGTAGTAAACACACATTGGGAAGCCAAGCAGCTAATAGCTACCGAATTTTACTACAGGTGCCAGGCCTGAAATTCATTGCTTTACATACATTATTATGCCATTTATTTGTCTCTGCAATCTGAGATTTTATGAGAAAATTGAGGTTCAAAGGCTTAGTGTAAATTGCCTAATTAGAGCTAAATAAATGCAGGGCTGTAAGGCAGCTTGTGTTTCAAATAACAGAGCTCAGACTTAACAACCTTAGGCTCTGCTGCCTCCTGGAGAGTTGAATTGTTAATGCATGCCCATTAGGGCAGGCTAGATGCTATAATGAGTTAACAAACAGCCACAAAGCTTTAGTGGCTAATGCTAAAGAAGGTGTCTTTCTTGTTCATGCCACATGTCCTCCCTGATTCTCCAGTGACCAGGATAAAGGAGCAGCCACCATGTAGGTACCTGCTAGGTGTTAGTGGAGATGAATAGAGGGAGTGGCCAGTCTCTGGTTCCAGGCTCTTGTGTTAGTAGTGATAGGTTTCACTCCCAACACATTTCATTGGTCAAAACACATCACGGGGCTGCAGCCAAATTCAGGGGGTCTAGAAGATAAGCTGACAAACTTGATGGACCCCATAAGGACACCACACGGTGCCAATCAATCTGGGGGACTGTGCAGGGTGAAGGAGAGGAGTGGGGGTTGGTAGGAAATGACCACAGGAGTCAGTCAGCATGGATTGCTTTCTCTTCATCCAGGTGCACTTTGTCCCTGTGCTTCCCTAAGCCATCACAGCCAAGATTCAAAGGAGTGAACTTCAAAAAAAAGGACTGTGGTCAGTGTTCACTGGCAGTAAACTCAGAACCACTTCTGAGTGTGACGCTGTTAAAATCTCTGACTGCCTCAGTTCCCACAGTGTGATGAGGGTGAAGACACACATTAAGATAATTGATTGGGAAGGTCACATGACTGCAAGCATTCCAGCATCCATTTTCTTTTACATTAACATCAGTCACTACTCTGCCTCCAAGTCTCTTTATCATTCCAGTTACCCTGGTCTGCACTGCCATTGGGGATCACAGTAAAATATGCTGATATTTACATCAATGGTGATCCTGTGGTTTCCATTCATTCTGCTCATGAACTTGTGCTAAATATGGTCTCTCCATAGTTCTTCCAAGGCCATTGGAGAGAGCACTGGGGCTACTTTTTCCTCCTAGTTATAGTGTTCGCAGATGACCATGTACTCACAGGAGGTTACCAGGATACAGAAGTTCTGGAGTGATGCTCTGGGCACCTTCCCCTATTAGGTGTCAGCCTAACTCACAAAGGCAAGTGTCGCCGCCACCATCTAGATCATGGGCAGGCAGCGCAGGCAGGTACAAGCAGTAGGGCATGCCCCTCTGTTGCCACCATGAGCAGAAAAGTGCAGCCAGAAGGCAAAAGCATCAGGGCCTGCTCCTTGGTCTCCACGGTGATCTGAGTGCAGGCAAGCGTGGCTGGCAGGCAGCACCCAGCCCTGGCCACAGCTCAAGGGAGAAAACAACATGCAGGCAAGGCCAGGAACCTGAGAGATCAACATAGAGGGGTGTCTGCTCCAAGCCTCCATGGTGTGGCTGGGGGCAGGCCCCCAGCAGACACACACACACACACACACACACACACACACACACACGGGGTACCGGTTCACAGTCTTCGATGTGTCTGGGGGCCACACACACAAATGGGATGCCTGCTCTGAGCCTCCGCAGCGCAGGTGGGGGCAGGCCCCAGGCAGGGACACACACACACACACACACACACACACACACACGGCGCCTTCTGTAAGCCTCTGCTGCCAGACTGTGACCATCAGTAGGACATCCACTGAGGGGTCCCGGACTGAGAGGGGGAAGGCTGGGCTGAGGAACCCCTAGGTCTCCCCATGCATGAATTTCGTGCACCAGGCCTCTAGTTTCAGAATAAACCCTCACAATTTGTGTCATTGTCATGATCCCCTCATTGCTTTTATTTAACCACAAAGATCCCTAATACTTTCTGAGTAATCTGTTCATTTTATTTTTAACTCAGGTTAGTCTTTGAGTGATAAAAATTAACTTTCCCACAGGGGAAGGTGATTCTGGGGGATTTGAACATAACTCTGGAAACTGGAGGGTATACAGCTCATGATGAACTAGAAACTGCTTCCCTAGGAAACCCTCTTTTCTAATGTCTAAAAATACTAAGCAGGAAGCATAAGTCTGTCAATGTGCAGTCTTTTTTTTTGCCCTTACTGTAGAAAGAGTGGAATGGTGGGAGAAGGTGAAGAGAGAGAGAGACAGAGAAAGAGAGAGAGAGAGAGAGAGAAAGAGAGAGAGAGAGAGAGAGAGAGAGAGAGAGAGAGAGAGAGAGAAAAGAAGAAGAAGAAGAAGAAGAAGAAGAAGAAGAAGAAGAAGAAGAAGAAGAAGAAGAAGCAGGAAGGGAGGGGAGGGAAGTGAGAGAGGAGAGGAGAGGAAGGGAAGAGAAGCAAGGGAAGGGAAGAGGAGAGGAGAGCCACATCAATTGGTGCTTCCCTCACGTGCTCTCTGCTCTGGGCATAGAAATAAACCCTCAACAGAGGTCTGTGCCCTTGACCAGAAATGGAAACAAAGACCATTCTCTCCTTGAGCCAAAGCCATAACCACCTGAGACTGCCAGGTCTTGCAGTCTTTTCTTAAAACAGAGGAATCCCCTGGAGGACTCTTGGAGGCTGATGTTGGTTTTCTAAAGATTATTTCTTAAGACAGCTATATTGTAAACACCAAAGGCTCCTCATTATCTCAAGCATTATTTCTCTGTTTTATATCTTGCCCCATTACTGTGAACTTCGGCCAGATTTTCTGAAATACTGTGGATTCTTACCATTTCTACTGACTCCCTGTAAATTTCTATATTTGTCATTTTCCTCTGGAGAACCATCCTTGTGATTATACTAAAGTATCTTACAGATACACTTTTAAGCAAAAGTGTAAGCCATTGGTTTTTCTTTTCAGTTGCTATGAATTCTTTTTTTATCTTTATTGTTGATATTATTACAATTGTTCCTCTTTTTTCCCCAATAGCTTCCCTCCTCCCAGTTCCCACCCCACCCTCTGCCCTTACATCCCCCCCCACAATGTCCTCCTCCATAGGAGTACAATTTTTTTCCAGTCTGTCCTACACCCCCAACACCCCTTTCCTGCTGAGAATTATCAGTCCACTCCCTTTCCATGCCCCTGATTCTATTCTATTCAACAGTTTATTCTGTTCATTAGATTTTTTTATTCACTTGTTTTTAGGTTCACTTGTTGATAAATATGTATTTGTTGTTCATAATTTTTATATTTACTTTTTCTTCTTCCTCTTCTCAAAGAATACCTTTCAACATTTCATAGAACACTGGTTGGGTGGTGATGAACTCTTTTAGCTTTTTGTTGTCTGTGAAGCTCTTTATCTGACATTCAATTCCGAATGATAGCTTTGCTGGGTAAAGTACTCTTGGTTGTAGGTTCTTCCTATTCATTACTTTGAATATTTCTTGCCACTCCCTTCTGGCCTGCAAAGTTTCTGTTGAGAAATCAGTTGACAATCATATGGGTGCCCCCTTCTTTTGTTGCTTTTAAGATTTTTGCCTTGTCTTTTGCCCTTGGCATTTTAATTATGATGTGTCTTGGTGTGGTTAACCTTGGATTTTTTGTTTGTTTGTTTGGGGTGGTCTGTGTTTCCTGGCTTGTAAGTCCATTTCTTTCACCAGGTAGGGGAAGTTTTCTGTCATTATTTCTTCCATTAGGTTTTCAATATCTTGCTCTCTCTCTTCTTCTGGCACCCCTATAATTCTGATGTTGGTATGCTTGATGTGGTCCCAGAGGCTCCTTACACTGCCTTCATATTTTTAGATTCTTTTTTCTTTTTGCTTTTCCAGTTGGATGTCTTTTGCTTTTTCATATTTCATATATTTGACTTGATTCTTGTGATCATCTAGTCTGCTGTTGGATATCTGTATATTATTCTCTATTTCAGTCAGTGTTTGCTTAATTTCTAGCTGGCCCTTTTTAAATTTATCAGAAGTCTCTAGAAAATTGTTGACAAACCTTATAACCATGGTTTTGAACTCTATATCCAGTCATTTGCTTTCATTCATTTCTGTCATTTGTGATCTGTTTCTTTGTCTTCACATTTTGGCTGCTTCCCTGCATTGATAGAGTGGCTTTCTGTGCTAGGTGTCCTATAGGGCCCTATGGACACTCTTGTTGCACCGCTTTTTTGCCTTGTAGCTAAGTCCTGTTGTAGCTAAGCCTTGATTGTTGTTGGTATCACTGGGTGGAATTGACCTCCAAGCCACTTGACTGTGAGAATCAGCTGTGTCTATGTTGGGAGAACTTCTGTGCTGGAGACACACTTATGGGGCAAGACTTGCTTCAGTGGGGCTTTGGTGCTCACTGAGTCTGCCCCCTTAGTGTGTCCCTCATGGATCTGAGGAGCTGTAGTCTGGTGGTCCCGCTCTGACCACTGGGTACTCTGGCTCTTGGATTTCTAAGGAGATGCAATTTTATCTCTGCCTGAGGTTTCCCAACCTTTTATATGCAAAAGCGTCTGCATGCCACTTGGGTGCGATGGGGTTTTGGGGGATCAACAAGACAGAGCAAACAGCTATGGCTGATTCTCAGCTCTGCCTTAAGAGGCATCAGGTCTCAATGACCCTTGGCACTGCCGATATAAAGCTACTCTGGAGATCCTTATGGTGCCAGATGGTGCTAGACAGTGTCAGACAGTACAGCTCCTCCCCGTATGCGTCTGGGAAACTACCCTGGAACTGGAGTTCAGAGCTGGTGGGAGCTTGTGACTCTCTCCAGTATGAAAGAGACAACCGTGTCCTCAGCTGCCAACCCTTTCCAGAAGTCCCCTTCACATGCGCCTCTGTTCCTCTGCACTTTACTTCCCCACCTCCTCTGAGTCTCAGTCTCTTCCTAGTTGTAGAATTTCCAATCATCCAACCTTCCTGTGGGTCTGGGAGGTGTCTGCTTTTTCTTTTAGTTGTGGTTTTGAAATGGTTTTGTGAGGCAGCAATTCCTGATGTTTACCTATGCCGCCATCTTGGTTTCTCCATTGTTTTGTTTTTTATTATTTGCATTCAGTTCCATAAATTTCCCTCTGGTACATATGTTGCTGAAGGGGTCAAACATCTACCCTTCCTTCTGAAGGAAGTCTGGGCCTGAGGGTAATAGTGAGGCCTCCTGAGGAGAAGGTCAAGTCTCTGCACAGGGCCTATGGCACAGTCATGACCCTACATTCTGATCCTGGTTTCCAAACCAGCTACAGCTACTGTCCTGTTTCCCAGTCAAAGAACATGACTGGGTGGTAAGCTCCATGATAGTAGGGACCATGCAGGAGGCATCCTACCAATGGTTATCTCTCATTTATGTTTTTATCTATCTGTCTCCCTAAACTCTCTGAAATCAATAAAAATATTTTGAATGTATTTTTAAAATCAATTACCATATTTTCCAGTGTATAAGACAACTGGGTGTATAAGACATCCCCCAAATTTTGAGAAGGTTTTTCTGGGTTAAAAGTCATCTTATATGCCTGAAAATATGGTATTTGTAAATTAAAGTTTAAAGAAATGTTTAAAACTTGTAATTTCCCAATGATTTTAATATTTTATTACTAATGTGATTGAAGGTATATATTGCTACTGCATCAGAATGTTGAAAATAAAATATAATAATTTTCTACTAAAATAACTTATATCCATTTGCAGTGCCATGATTTTAGTAGTTTGAAATTAACCACGTTGAGAGTTAACAAAGATTATAAACCTATACTTCACTTAATGTATTATTGAATGTTTAGACACATAAATGAGTGGGGGAGAATGCAGGTAATATCTGTAGGTATATAATACACGTGGGTTTAAATAGTACATTGAATCAAAATTGAGAAATCAATTTTTCTTCCAGTATTCAAAACCCATAATTCCATAGAAAAAAGAAGTCACTAGAGTTAATGAAGAATGAGTGAAATTCAGATATTTGTCTTAGATTGTGAAATGTCCTCATATTGGCTAAAATAATAAATTTATTTAAAAATAGGCAAAAATTTTGAGCCAACATTTTAACAAAGGTGATAAACACAGTTTAAATAAGTATATGAAAAAATGTCAACATTAAAAATTCTTAAGAAAATAAATTTAAAATGAAATCCAGTTAACACTATATGCAATTCCAGGCCTACTATTTAAAAAGATTAACCATTGCCTTAGCAAGTTTGGCTCAGTGGATAGAGTTTCAGCCTGTGAACTGAGAGGTCCCAGGTTCGATTCTTGTCAAGGGCACATGCCTGAGTTGTGCGCTCCATCCCCAGTGTGGGACTTGCAGGAGGCAGCTGACCCATGATTCTCTCTCATCATGCATGTTTCTATATCTCTCTCCCTCTTCCTTCCTGTCTGAAATCAATAAAAATATATACTTAAAAAGTATTTAAAAAATAAAACAATGAAAATATTAACTATTGCATGTGCTGGCAGGGTTGAAGAAAAACTGGAATTTTTATATACTGTGTGTGAGTAGGAAGGAAAAGTGAATAACCATTATAGATCACAGTTTTGCATATGTTCACATGTGAAACATGCACATAAACTACAACAGTTGGAATAATAAATGTTACATCAATAAAGAAAATTGAACGCCAATATTCCAAACAGATTTATTTATAAAACATTAAAGTGGAAATAACCATTTTTATAGACAGATCAATAGATAAAGTTGTTATCCAAAGAATGCAAAACTAATCAGGAACAAAACAAATTCAATATCCCCGTATGCATTTGTGTTGAATCTCAAAATAACTGTGTAGCATTAAGAAACCAGTATTTGGTAAATAGTACACACCTCATAGTGCCTATAAAAGTATGAAAAACATGAATTATTCTAGTGCAAAGGCAGAAAAATCAATGATTGCATGGAAGGCTGGGAAATTCATAAAGGAGATTATAAAAGGAGCTGGGGAAATGTAGAGTGTGGGAAATGTAGGTTTAGAGTTGTTAGTGTGGAAAATAATAACTAATAAATAATAAACCTGGAATAAAATCTGCTCCCACAGTGTGCCTCAGCTGGGTGGGTGTCATTCAGTGGCAGAAAATATTAGCAATCAGTGAAGAATACTGCCATGGGAATCAGAAAAAATGCTGGCTGTTTACAAAAGACGCATCATATTGAGAAATGACCTTGAGGTGAACACCATATACAAACCAGGGGAATCCACAAAACCATTAAATTACTTTTTTTGCCATGACTTCAGCTACAGGAAAGTTATGGAGATGCTGAGAATGTCTGTTCACAAAGGTCACACAAGCCACAGACCCTGGAACATTTGTGGATTTACACTCTGAAGAGGCAGTTTCCATCTAATTTAATGCAGTCTTTCCCATCCCTATGAATACAGGGTTTCTGTCTCAATAGTAGTTTAATCTCAGGGTCTTAAAATAAATGTCACAAGACTATGAAATTTTGTACTTCATGGCACAAGACTCCCTTGCTGTACATGGGGCAGAGTTCCCTGAACATTGCCGAGACTTATATAATACACATTGTGAACAGAGAACATAATTAATAATGTTCACAGAAGAATAGCAAAGGTCTCTTCTTCTGAATGACCCCTAACCTCAACCATAAACAAAATACCAGGGTGTAAGTTTAAAATCACGAAGTCATGCAGTCTTTCTTTCAAGACCTTGGAGAGCAATGCAAAATAAGGCGGTTTTGGACAAAAATTATTTTCTGCCCTCATGCTCTGCCTTCTGAAACACTGAAGGTTTGATGCTCCCACAATATCTGTTCACATCTATATTCTGACAGATCACAACAGTACTTTCAAATCATCACAGAAAGTGAATAGAACCAACACAATGAAAGGTACAACAGCAAAAGCCTCTTTACCAAAATATTATATTCAGATCAGTGGTGAGCCAACGGTGTTCGGATCAGTGAAATAGAACCTAAGCCAGTCATCACAGCATAACGTGAGAACCATGAACTCCCTGAAAGAGGGACCACTTCTTTGCTGAGGATGGGCGTTCTGGACAAACTTGGTCAGCCCCACTCTGTAATAAGACATAAAGGAATGGAGATCCTGCCAAGAGCTCAGAGTATTTACAATTTATTCAAGAACAAGAGAGCACACAGTGTTTGTGACTGGTTCACACTCTTCAGGTGAACCATGTGGTAGAGGTGAAATCACTTCAGCCACAATCACTTACAGTGACATTAATTGGGTAGTAGGCTGGCAGGGTAGCAAGTGCAAGCAGCTCCTTAAAGCCTTGTTTGTACCTGAAAGTCAGGAGGAATCTAGCAGAGTGTATGTACTGATAAAAGGGATCATATTAAAGCAAATGTGTTTCATAGAGTCTCCTTCAGTGCTATTATTCTAAATAAGAAAATGAAATATTTCCTATCAATTTAAAGTTTTTCTACAGTGTGAAGTCTAAGGTGTCTTATCAGGCTATATTTTTGGCTAAAAATTTCCCACAATCTGTACATGATAAGGCTTTTCTCAGGTATTAACTTGATTGTGGAAAAGGAAATGACTACTTTGCCTAAAAGACTTCCCACACTCATAAAGCTTTTCTCCAGTGTGAATTTGTTGGTGTTGATTGAGGTTAGACTAACATCTGAAGGACTTCCCACAATCACTATAATTATATGGTTTTTCTCTAGTGTGAATTCTCTGATGTTGAATGAGTTTAGAACTCTGACTAAAGGACTTCCCACAATCTGAACACTCATATGGCTGTTCTCCAGTGTGAACTCTCTTGTGGATTGGGAGCTGACTACTTTGCCTAAAAGACTTCCCATATTTACTATATCCATGAAGTTTTTCTCCAGTGTGAACTCTCTTGGGGATAAGAAGGTGATTGTTGCAGGTAAAAGACTTCCTACATTCACTATACTCATAAGGCTTTTCTCCAGTGTGAATTTGTTGGTGTTTATTGACATCAGACTTCCATCTGAAAAACTTCCCACAATCACTACACTCATAAGGCTTTTCTCCAGTGTGAATTCTCTGATGTTGACTGAGTTTAGAACTTCCCACAATCTGTACACTCATAAGGTTTTTCTCCAGTGTGAACTCTTGTGGATAAGAAGGTGGTAGTTGCAGGTAAAAGATTTCCCACATTCACTACACTCATAAGACTTTTCTCCAGTGTGAATTTTTGGATGTTGAATGAGCTTAGAGCACTCACTGAAGGACTTCCCACAATCCATACATTCATATGTCTTTTCTCCAGTGTGAACTTGCTGGAGTTTATTGATGTCAGATCTTGGACTGAAATTTTTCCCACATTCAGTACACTCATACCGCTTTTCTCCAGGGTGAACTCTCTCATGTGGAATGAGATTAAATATTCATCTAAAAACTTTCCTACATTTGTTACACTCATAAATCATTCTCCATAGCATACACTCTGAGATTCAGCAACATTCTGGTTATGGCTGGCAGAATTTTTCACATCCACTCCACTGGTGATGACTTTTTCCACTGAGAAATATCTGTGAAATCTCATTGCCACAGTGTAGCTCCAAAATGTTCTGAGTGGCCTGGTGCTGGGGAAGCTCTGAGGGAGCTCCAACCTCCCTGCTGTTTGAAGGGTCCTCTCTGATAAATAGAAGCTGCACTTGGACGCAAATCAGGGCCTGTGCATTGCTTATTTCCAGGACATAACTCCACTGGCATCCCTCCGTTGCTGGTGAGGGTTTGCACTGAAACAGAAGTCTCTCACACATGCCTCACTGAAGAAAGCTTTGTGCTCAAAATATGCCGCTTGTGACCCAGTCAAGTGCAAAATATCTTTTAACACTGAAAAACACCACTTATGCAGATGGTTCTCCTGGGTTTCCAGGCCTCCCCTGGAAAATCTGACCAGTGACTCTCCATCTATTGATACAGTCTGATCAGAACAGGCCTCATCATAATCCATTTTATGCCAACAACCTGATAACAGAAAAATAGTGAGGAAATCAATGATGACTGTTGTGACAGCGGGGAGTTCTGTCACAAAAGTGTGTTGCCCATTACTCCTTGGCTCCATGCAATCTTCTGAAAAGAGGAGATATGTAGGAAGCATTAATAAGAGGTTTCTATGAAGTTTTGGGCCTTTGAGGATCATAAAAGAAGGAAGACTACACCCAGAATATGACACAAAGGTGACAAGCACCACATGGAAGAGAGGTAAGATTGCCAGCCCTTCCTTAGGAAACAGTGTTCATAGGGCTTATCTGCAGGTGACACAGGCAAACTCTGCAGAATTTTGTTTAAGTCTTATTTCAAGAAAAAGTCAATAAATGAGTAGCTGGTGTTTGAAACCTACTTAAGCATGTATGTGCACTTCATAACACCTGTGTAAGTCTGTGTTAAAGAATACTGCAGAGGGAACAATGCAGAGGTACAGGTGATGTAAAACTGCCACAAAGGTGAACATAGCCCAAAGCCTGAAAGTCACAGGTGAAATTACATGTCAGAAAATGTAAAGTAGGTAAAAGATAAGGTAGAAATGTGGTATAGCCAGTGGCACCAGCATCTAAACACTGATGGAAAGGAGCTGGTTCCTGATGTGATCTGAACACAGCCCTGTGTCCTACCTTCCACTCTTTACCAGTCAGCAGGGCCAGGTCTGTTCTGATATCACCCTGCTTGTTCACCCTATGCAATAACACGATTCTGCCTGCACCAAACTCTCTACAAATATATAAAACCTAAATATCCCAAGTATTAATAAAAGATGACAGAAGTGTGCAGGCAACCCTGGTCCAGAGCAAATCCACTTGCAATAGTTTTCAGAGAATGTAATAGTACAAACAGCAATTGAAGGAGGGTCTTATAAGAACAGCCATGGTTCATATGAGTAAAGACTGAAATTTTACACAGGCAGTCACCCAGAAACATAACTAAAGGAAAGGGGCAGAAGTGGAAGCCATGAATATGAATATAGTCATCCTCCGAGGATGAGAAACAGCAGGTGGTATCCATTAAGCTGTCTGTAAGACCTCTGACTTCCAGAAACTTCTTGTACTTTCTGAGGCAAATGTTGTAAGAGAAGTATGTGGAGTCCATTGCTCAAATTTTTCTACAGAGCTCAGCATTGGCAGCCACAGGACATTTGAAAAGACAGTGAGGAAAATTTGCAGAACCCATGGTTTGGCTTTGAGAGAGAGAGAGTGCTATGCCTGGAGAAGATAGAAAGAGCAGACATCATCTCCGGACAGTAGGAGACATGTGAAGGTCTTACCTACAGATGATACAAGTGCAAACACTTCCAGCATCACATCACAGTACAGACGTCTCTGAGCCTCATCAAGGAGCCCCAACTCCTCCTGAGAGAAAGCAAGGGCCAAATCCTCAAAGTTCATATTCTCTCATATTGGGAACAGTACAGACCATGAGCAAATTCTCTCCTAATATCCCACGCCTATCACACTCCCCACCCACCACACCCATCTGCTCCCTGTATTCCCCATATCAGAGAAAATAGCAGGGATGGTCCCATCAAAGTCAACCGCTTTTTATATTCCTACTGTTGCTGTGTCTTCCCACAACAATAAAGGCAGATGAGCAGATTGAAGAAACCTGTGCTCTGGGCCTCAATGTGAGTCACACTGCCCCTTTTCAATAACAGTGGGTAATTGAAAATTTTAAATTTTTTATTTTCCAGCACCAATGGGAGGCCCCTATACCAGTTTTTGCAATGATCAGTCAGTGATTGAGATGCTAATTTTACCTGTTGGGCCTGAAAAACTAAGTTACTCAAAATGCACCAGGCCTAATTATGGCTGCATTTAGCCAATGAAGCCCAGACCAAGGGTTTGATTCAGTGCTGATGGGTTGGTTATTGCTTCCAGGTGCTCATTCTGACCTTTTTGTTCTATTAACCTACAGGCTCCAGCGCTGGGTCAGAACTAGGACCAAGATTTGGGGGCTGGTCACAGATTGCTTGGAAGTGTTGTCTGCAACTGATCTCTTGTTTTGAGATATAATTTTAGATTTCATGAAGTTCAGCATGCTCAATGAGCTGAAAAGCACTATTTAAATTATTCCTGAAAACCACAAATCTAAATGGACATATTGTTTTTAAGTTTTTAAATTTAATTTGATACAGAGAATGAGGGAAAGGAAAAGAAAAAAAACACACTGATTGATGTCTCCTGCATGGCCCTGACACACCCACTCAGCTTATACACAGAAAACCTGGCTTGTGCCTCACAAGGAATCTAACTGGTAACCTTTCTGTGCATGGGAATAAACTCAACCAACAGACCAACTCCAGCCATCAGATATTTTATTTCTATCAAAACATCATATTATGAAGAAAAAAATAAGAATAGGAGAAAATATACATAATCCTCTCTTAGTTTAAAATTTTAAAGTGTGCATAGGCCAACAAGTTGACATTTCCTACATGGTCTGCATGTTTGTAGTCATTACACATTGTGAAGACATGGAGCTAAGGGTTACTGAATATTTACTACATGTGCCTAGCCCTGGATTGAATTCTTTACATGAATGATTATTTCAACATAAATTGCATGATTACCGAGTTAATTAAAGACAGGACTGGAAGTCATACCCATATATCTGTAACAACAGAGCTCTGGCTTCCACTGTAAGGGTCTGTGGCTGCCTAGAGAATAGACTTGGTACTGCATAACCATTAGGATTGATTAGATGTTATTGTGTATTACATACAGACCCAAAGATTGGTTTATTTTAAAATAGGAGCCCAATGCTGAAAGTCATGCAAGAGTAGGCCTTCCTTCCCCCAGCTGCTGGCACTGGCTTCCCTCTGGCACTTGGGACATGGGCTTCCGTTGCAGCCACGGCTTCATCTAGAAGATCATTCACGAAAACATCTTGTCTAATTAGCATATAATGCTTTTATTGTTATAGATAAGGCACCTTTCTTGTTGATGACACGTGTTTCTCTGATTCTCCTGGTACTTGAATAAAGAGAAGCTACCATTGGACATGCCTCCTGGGTACATCAGAGATGTACAGAGAGGGTGGCCAGTCTCAGTGTTTCCAGACTATTCTGTTAGCAGTGACAGCCTCCACTTTGAGCATATTTCATTGGTCAAAGCACATCACAGGGCTGCGGCCAAATTCAGGTGGTCAGGAGGGAAGGCTGACATACTTGATGAGCCTCATTAATGTGACTACATGAGACCAGACTTTTTTGGGGCTGTGTAGGGCCAAAGAAGAGCAGCAAGGATGGGCAGGAAACGACATTGGAAATTATTTCGATGGTTTCCTTTCTCCTCATCCAGGTGCACTTTGTTCCACAGCTGCCTCACAAACACCACTGCCAAGTTTCAAAGGAGTTAACTTCAATAAAAGGAATTTGGTCAGAAGTCATTGCCATGAACTCAGAGCCTACTTCTAAGTGTGACCTTTGATAAATCCCTGGTTACCTCAGTTCCCCCACTATGTTTGAGGTTGAAGACCCATATGTTAAGAATGTTCATTGGAAGGTGCAGGACTGCAAGCATTCCAGCATCCATGTTCTTTGAAATTAACATCAGTCACTACCCTGTCTCCAAGTCTCTTTATCTTTTGCATTGCTCAGGTGAAGGCTCCATCAGGTGAGGTGATTTTTAAAATGCTGACATTAGCATCAATGTTGAACCTGGTTTTCCATTAATTTGTGCCTGAACCTGTGCTCAGTGGGCAAGGGACACTCTCTCCAAGGACACCAAGTTCCTCATTATGAGTGGGGACTTAGGAACCTAGAATTGTTCCCCTCAGCTTTTCCCAACATGCATCCTTCTTAAGGATCCTGGATCATCCAGCTACTCCAAGAAGGCACAGAATCTTCCACAAACACTTCCAATCCACACTCTATACCTCCTGTCTGTCATCACAGTCTTCCCCTATTCCCCACCTTGCTACAGCCTGAGGTTCTATGAACTGACCCTGTGCTTAATCCATCCCTGGGACCTGATATGGGACCTCCAGAGGGACACCAGATACCTGGACAAGAAGGAGAATAAGGGGCTCACCTGGTGGTGGGGAAGAAAACATAAAGTCCTCTACATCACCTCCGCAGATAGACTTTGCCTGTGGTCAGGGTGCACAGACACAGAGAGAAACATACAGATAACACGAGCACAGAAACACACAGGTAGAGAACACCCCCAGCCTCTGCTGGGCACTCAGGTGCTGGACTTAGGTCCAGGTTTACACAGACCCACACTGTAGACATAGGCAATACCTTGAGGGAAACACACACACACACACGCGCACACACACACACACACAATTTAAATGTTTGTCTCTGGTCTGAACTCTGAGATCTTAAGAGAAGTGAGATCTGTGATTGCATGACTTCCCACAATCACTAAATTCATTTAGCTTTTCTGTATTGTGAACTCTGGTGTTTCGTGAGGTGAGAGCTTTGATGAAAGGACATCCCACATTCTCTGCACTCATACAGCTTTTCTCCACTGTACATTCTCTGATGTTGAATCAGGATAAAGCTATGACTGAAGAAATTCTCACAATCAGTGCACTCATATGGCTTTTTGAAAAAGTGCGAACTCCCTGGTGATCACTGAAGATAGACATTTGGCTGAAATATTTCCCACATTTACTATATTTATATTTCTTTTCTTTAGTGTGAATTCTGTGGTATTGTATGAGAGTAGACCTTTGGTTGAAGGACTTCCCACAATCAACAAGTTCATTTGGCTTCACTCCAAAGTGAAATCTGTGGTGGTTAGTGAGGACAGACTTTTGATGAAAGGACATCCCATATTCTCTTGACTCATATGGATTTTCTCTAGGGTGAACTCTGTGGTGATTAGTGAAATCAGAGCTTCGGGAGAAGGAATTCCCACATTAACTACACACATACCTCTTTTTTAGTGTGAGGTGTGATGTTGAATGAGGGTGGACTTTGACTGAAGGCCTTCTCTAAATCAATATATTCACATGGCTCTTCACTGTGAATTCTCCAGTGTTTAATGGGAGCAGTGCTCTCACTAAAAAAATTCCTACAACCAGTCCACTTACGAGATTTTATTCAGTGTAAATTCTCTTATTTCTAATTAGGTTAAAGATTCTTCTAAAAATATTTCCACATTTTTACACCCATAATTCACTTCTCCAGAGCAGGCACCTGCTGTTGAACAACTTTCTTGTTCTTATTAGCACTATTTTCACTTTTAGCACTCTGGTGAACACTATTTCCATCAATAAATTCTTGTGAAATCTCACTATCATAGTGTGGGTCCTCAGTGTTAAGAGTTGCCTGGTGCTGGAGATGATATGAGGTGGCTGAAAAGTCTTCCTCAATCTCCTTATATGTGTCAAAGGCACCCAAGGTAAGGAGAAGGTGATCTGGAACTCAAAAAAAACTCTGCCCACATCTTTTTTCCAGGGCTTCTATACACTAGCATCGCTCTGTTGCTGGTGAGAATTTGCACTCAAAGAGAAGTCTTTGTCACATGAATCCGTAAAGAATGCTTCCTACACAGTGTATGCTATTTCTAACTAAGTCAGGTGCAGGATATATTTTAACACTGAGAAACAAAGCTCACACAAATGGGCCTTCTGGCTTGCTGGAGCTGTGTTAGAAACCCTGACCAGTGACTGTCTTTCCATAGATACACGCTGCTCAGAAGGTGCCACCTTATCTTCCTTCTGACAAAAACCTAAAAACAGAGAATGATAAGGAAATGAATATTGACTGTGGTGCCATGAGGATTATGTAATACAAAAGTGTGTTCCACATAATGCACTGTTTTTATGCAATTGTCTGAAAGTAAATGGCGTGCAATAAAGATTAATAAGAGGTTCCTGTGTCCCCAGGTCCAAGGACTGGGAAAGCTGTAGGACAGTCCCAGTGTACCGCTATTTTACAGGTCATGGGTGTGAGGCCCTGACATCAGCTGATAATCCAGTACTCCTAAGCATTTCTGCAGAAATCTGTGGGAAAAAAGATGTGTTGAAAGCCTGGCCATCACTGCTAGGATCCATGGGCTCAGGCTACCCAGTACTCTTGCTCAGCAAATGGGGATACACGTCCTTGAGATGACAACATTATTCTTGACTCAATCCTCAAGGCACACTCCTTCCAGGTATCTTATTTTTTCAGGACTTCTCCATCCTGTCCCCAACTGCTGTCCTCTCTCTTCTAGTTTGTTCTCCTGAGCTGTTTGTGAAATGTTTAGAAACCTACCTCACACAATGTCCCTCTTTTGTTCAGGACCATCCATAGCTCCAGTTTCCTGAGAATGAAAGTACAATTCTTCTTACAAAACTTTGTTTCATCTTCTTTGTTGCCTTTAGTCACAAAACAAGGCCTGGGTTTCCAAATCCTCCTCATGTAGACACACAGCCATGACCTTAAAAAGTGGCATTGCAGCCTGTCACCCACTTCCTTCATCACACCCTGTCATCTGCAATCAAGTCTCTGTTCTAGATGCTGTGACCTGGGATACAGGACCTGAGAGGTGCCCACACCTCTGATGCCAGGACTTAAGGGAGGCCTGGTGCTCTGAAGCCTCTGTCTCTGTGCACAAACCAAAGAGGTCAACTTGACCACCAGGTGGAGACACAGGATGTCCTACCCTAACCATGTGCACCTGGATAACATGTGTCTCCCCAGGCTTTCATTGCCTAAACACAGCCATCATTAGGTGCATTACCTCTTGTGTAATATACTGTTTGAGCTTTGTAGGTGGAATTCAGATCCCATTTGTAACAGGAATGGTGAGCCGGGATTTTTCCTGCAGTCTTGTTTTGCAAAGGTAAAGAATGAAATCACAGACCATAAGATTGCAGCAAAAGTATGATAAAATCGTTGAATAATGCAGACTCTCTGCATGGGGAGTGTTCCCCAATAGTAGGTAACCCATGAAGCTTTCTGGTCTAGGGGTATATATTTGCAAGCCTGTTCTCTCTCTCTATCTTTGTCATCACCTGATTCATTCCCTCTATTATTATTTCCCAGCAAGTAACCTGAACTTTCCGTTTCTATGCCTTAGTTCACCTTATTGTTGCAGACCCTCCCTAGTCACTGTGAGTCCAGAAACATTGTATTATTGCTGCATAGCTGGTGCCTGTGATTAGGCTGCTCACCTGCTGTGTCTGCCCCTGCCTATGATCCACCTGCTTTTGTTTTGCCCTGTTCCCCTGCCCTGCCTGCCTGTGTGTCAAGCTAACTTCTCTCACAGTCACTCACTGACGACTGGGAATATTGTTGTCTGGGAGCCTGAGTGATGCTGGGAAATGAGACTGTTAGGCTTCAGTGGCTGGCATCAGGGGTTAGGGGAGTGTTGTCTAAAACTGTCTTTTTGTTTGAAGATATTATTTCAGATTCTGTGGAGCTCAGAATGCTCCTTGAGGTGAAAATGATTACTGCAATTGTTTCTGAAGCCCCAAAATATCAATTGATTTATATAAGTAATATTTTTAAAATATATTTTATTGATGATTTTTACGGAGAGGAAGGGAAAGGGATAGAGAGTTAGAAACATCGATGAGAAAGAAACATTGATCAGTTGCCTCCTGCACACCTCGTACTGGGGATGTGCCTGCAACCAAGGTACACATGCCCTTGACAGCAATCGAACCTGGGACCTTTCAGTCTGCAGGCCGATGCTCTATCCACTGAGCCAAACGAGTCAGGGTTATAAGTAATATTTTAATGGACTTTTAAAGAGAAACGAAGTGTAAGAGTAAAAGGGAAATACCGTTCAGAATGCTTCTGCAAGCCTCCACACTGAGGACTGAGTTTGCATGCTCCACCTACTGGTGTCGTCACTGGGAATCTTACTGGAAACATTTCTGTGAATGGAACTATGCTCAACCTACTGAGGTCGATTTATTTTATTTTATTGTTAAAATATCACATTAGTACAAGAAAATGCAGGCTATGAGAGAATATACATAATCCTATCCTATTTATTTAAAATCAAAATTTGAAAAGATACAAAAGGCAATAATTTGTCATAACATACATTGTTAGAATGTTTTTAGGCAATACACATTATGAAGCTATGGAGCTAACAGTTTGAATGTTTTCTACAGGTACCAAGACCTGGATTCAATGCTTTACACGCATTAATTACATAATGGTTTAAAAATCCAGATATGGTTTAAACCTCTGTCTTATAGTGAGGAAATCCAGGGTCAGAGGCTCAAGGTAGATTGCCTGACTGTAGAGTAAATAAAAGGCAAGGCTAGAAATCAAACCCATTTGTCTTTAACAACAGAGGTCTGGCTTCTAATGTAGAGTTGGTACTTCATAACCACTGGGATGGGCCAGCTGCTGCAGTCCCAAAGCTTTCATGGCTTAGCGTAAAGAAGACATCTGTCCTGTTCATACCGCGTGTCTACCCTGGTTCTCCTGGGACTGGCATAAATGAGGAGCCACCATGGAGGCACCTTTTGACATTATCAGAGATGGACAGAGAGGGAGGCCAGTCTCAGTGGTTCCAGTCTTCTGTTAGTGGTGACAGGCTTCACTCTCACCACATTTTTTGGTTAAAGCACATCACAGAGCTGCAGCCAACCTCAGGGGGTCAGCAGAAGAAACTGGTATACTTGAGGGGCCTCATTAAAGGGACCATATGGTGCCAACCTCTTTTGGCCTGTGGAAGGGCAAAGGAGAGGAGTGGGGACTGGTAGGAAATGGTAGTGGTAATCAGTGAGGATGGTTCGCTTTCTCCTCATCAATATGGATTTTGTCCCCCAGCTGCCCCAAACGACCCCTTTCAAGATTCAAAGGAGTGAATCAACAAAATAAGGAGTTTGGTAAGATGTCACGGGCAGCAAACTCAACACGAATTCTGAATGTGACTTTGGGAACATCCCTGGTGGCCTGGATTCCCCTAATATAATCAAGATGAAGACCCACACGTTAAGAATATTTACTTGGAAGGGTACAGGACTATGAGCATCTAAGCATCCCTGTTCTTTCAATTAACATCAGTCAGTACCTGCTTCCAAGTCTCCTTATCTTTTGCATTACCCTGGTGAGAGCACCCAGTGAGGATGATGGTGAAAAATGCTGACATTAACATCAGTGGTGATCCTGTGCTTTCCATGTGTTGTGTGCATGAACCTGTGCTACAGGGTAGTGGGATGGTTCTCCACACTGGTCCTAATTCTGCCTCCTGACCCCAGTGTCGGGTGGGCCATGTACACCCAGTTAATGAACAGAGCGCAGAAGTCCAGAAGTGATGTTCCACGGATCCCCATACACCTTCCTGTATTAGTTGACAGCCTGGCTTTGACATGGCAAGAAACAACCGTCTCCTGAGATGTCCAGTCCCTGTTACCAGTGGGGACTTAAGAGCCTACAAATCCTTCCCTTCTGCTTTCCCTCACATCCATACATCCTCCTATTCCTTCACAAGGATCCTGGATCCTCCAGCTCCTTCACAAAGACCAGTGTCGTTCACAAATGTTCCCAGTCCACACTCTATATCTCCTGTCTGTCATCAGAGTCTCACCCAACTCCCCACCTTCCCACAGCCTAGGACTCTCTGAATGGACCATATGTTTAATCCATCCTTGAGACATGAGATGGCATCTTGAGAGGGACACCAGATGCCTGGAAGGGAAGAAGGGGATGACCTGGGGGTGGGGAAGAGGAACATATTGATGTAGAGGAAGGTGCCTCTACAATGCCTCTTTGGAGATTGCTATGCATTTGCCAATGTGGGGGAGCACAGACTCAGAGAAAAACATACAGATAACCCCAGCACAGCAACACGCAGGAGCAGAACACTCCCAGCCTCTGCTGGGCACTCAGGTGCTGGCCTTATGTCCAGGTTCACACAGATCCACACTGTAGATGGGGACAATACTCTGAGGAACACACACATGCACATGTACACACACACACAAATGGGGTCACCAGAGAGTGCCACAGGACACACACACAATGGACACTCCCTCAAGTGTTGCCAGGAAACCTGATCACCAATCCTGTTCCCACACCCAAACTCTCTGGCCCTTCAACCTTAATCCCACAGTGCATTGTCCCTCAGAGCCCAGGCTCCATCACCTCACTTCAGGTGCAAGGGTCTGCTCTGCACAGGCCAAACTTATGGAGGGTGGAGGCCACCTGTAATGCATCCCCCCAATGTGGTATCATGTTCAGCCCAAGCCTCTCCTTCTGGAAATGCTTTAATTGCAGAATGGTCTCGCCATTGAGAAAACCCAGCACCATTTCCTGGAAAATCTCCCAGGACTGGTCGGGCAGTCAAATTTTTAATGAAATTGAAGTCAAAAATTACCTTTAAATGCAAAAATAGAGATTCCAACAATGCCTCTGGGGCTCAGGCGAGTGTGTGGGATGCTCGGATGCAGGTGAGCTGATTTGAGGGCCTGTATTATCAGAAGCTGCTCTGGAACTCCTACAAGGGAACTGGGCTCCTCTACTACCTGAATCCAAAATAGCCCAGTCTCCAGTCCTGGCTGGAAGGTGCTGAGGCCACAAGGCCATGTCCAGGCCCAGAGCTTTTCCTAGCCCCTTAGGGTTTAGTCTCAGGGAGCACAGATGTCATAATTATATGTGGGTGATTGTGCAGCTCAGCCCCAGATCCCCACCCTCCACACTGATAGCAGGGACCCCTCCCCTCCTGTTCTCTCCCTCACTGTGGTATCCGCCCACATGAGAAACCTTATGGCTGGTTCAGCACACGGTCCCTGTTCTGTGATAGTGTCCACATGTGTTGACTCATTTGGTGGGAACACCTCCCTCCCCCAATATATTGGTTAGAGAGAGATAGAATAGGGAGAGACATCCATTCATTGTTCCACTAATTTTTTATTCATTGTTTGATTCTTGTATCATCCCTGAGGATGGAACTTGCCACCTTGTCATTATTGAGATGATGCTGTAATCAACTGAACCATCTGGCCATGGCCAAACTTATCAGGGGTTTTAAGTAAAATAACTAATGTATCTAAGAATAGGTAGATACTAGGATCCCTGTGATGAGAGATAGTGACTAAAATTCATGACATTTTGTGTTTCCTTTATATGGATACTAGGGGCCTGGTGCCCCAAAATTTGTGTACTGGAGTGCGGGGGGTGTCCTTCAGCCTGGCCTGTGCCCTCTCTCAGTCTGGGACCCCTCGGGGTGTGTCCACCTGCTGGCGTGCTTGGCCAGCATGGGTGAGGAGCTGATGGCAGTTTGCAGGCTGGCCAAGCCTGCCCCGCCCCCACAGATGTTTTTAAATCACTGTAATTAACTGGAATGGACACCACGAATCACAGGCATAAAAACTAAATGTGCTTTCTTTTAACTATGTCATTTATTTAAAAGGGTCACAGGAGAATGTTAACACAGAGTTGTTCTCGCGTGCTTCCTGCTTGCTTTTGCCTGGAAAGCGCTTGCACACTCCCCAGACCCCTCCCATGCTCTGTCTCTCATGTGCACACACACACACCCCTCCCATGTTCTGTGTCTCTCATGTGCACACACACACTTCCCATATTCTCTGTGTCTCTCATGTCCACGTGCACATACACACACTCCTCCCATCCTCTCTGTCTCTCTCACATGGGCTGCACACATGCTTGGTGGCTGCCCTGCATGGTCTGGGCTAGAAGGGGAAACAGGGCCTAGCTGCACAGAGGCCACAGGGCAGGGGGCTCTCCGTGGATGGCACAAAGGGTGCAGGGGAGACTTCTGCTCTGATCGCCATGTCCTCAACCCCTCCCCCATGAAATACGTGGGGGACAGATGCATCCTCCATGGGCCTCAGACTCCCACTTTGCTCCCAGGAATGCCTTTTTCCTTGGGCACAGTCCTCCCCAGGTTCAGGGAGCGGGGAGGAGGCTCATCAGGCCTGGCGAAAAGGACAGAGGTGCTTAGAGAGGCGTTGAAAGGTCTCCAGGGCCAAACAGCTATCCCCACCACTCCCCGGCCTGCACCCAAAACACGTGGGTCCCGTGCCTGTGGCTTGTGCGAGTTTCCTGGGAGAGAGGAGGGATAGGCCAGCGAGTCTGCAGCAGCAGGCATGGGCTCTCCCAGGTTCTCTGACCCAACCCGCCCCACCCCCCAGCACCTCCCTGCAGTCATCCAAGGCCACCCTGCCTTCTGGAAGAGCCCACCCCCACGTGTCCTCGCTGCTGCAGGAGGCCCACAGGGGCCCACAGGGTGCCTACCTCCAACCCAGCCAGGGCCCCTCTCAGGTCACTAATGCACATCTTAGTGGTGGTGAGCAGGAGTAGAGGGAAACAGTGTGGTGCCAGGTGCCCCTGAGCTCACAGGTGCCTGTTGCAGAGCAGTCAGGACCCCCTGTGCAGCCCATGTGGACAGACAGCTCAGTCAGCTTCTCTGGTTGTCATAGGAACGGGGCACACAACCCAGTTACCACACTTCTGCCTATGCCCATCTACCGGGAAAGAAACATGGAGGCCACAACCACATGGTTATTTGCACCGTGTCCTGTAGCCACTTTCCCACGCATGTACCAGCATCGAGGCATGTGTGTGCATGTGTGTGAGTGCATTTTACGGTAACGATTCACATAACAGCCCATCGAGGGCACCCACTGCTGCGGGAACAGCAGAGGAAGTCCACGCTTTGCATTCTGCTCCTGCACCAGCAGTTACTCTCCGAGCGGCTGAACAATGGGGTGTTTCGAGGCAGGGATCCTGGTAATTACAGAGAAGAGGCCTCAGGTGACTACTGGAAAGGCTGTTTCATTTGACCCCACTTAACACGGTCCAATTTTCAATAAAACCAGGCACTTCAGTGCCATCCCCGAGGAAATCACTCGGAGGCCGTAATCCCTCGGCCTCCAGCTCATTCAGTTCCAGGCCTCCCTCCTGCACTGTTTACATCCAACCCGAGCCTGGCAGGGGTGGGGGCGGGGCAGGAGGCAGTAGCTCCCAAGGCCTGCCGTCCTGCCCTCGCCTCTGTGCTGCTCTCAGAGCCTCCTGCCGCCTAGCCACACCCAGCACTGCTTGCTCCTTAGCTGTGGGGCTTCATCTTGGCAGGGTTAATTTGCATGCAGCTGCACTGATTGGCTGGTGGGCGTGGCTTAAGTGTCTCAGAGAGATGGTTAATTTCCATATTACTCTTTTATTAGAGTAGATATTTGAAATAAGCTATTACAAAGGTAGATTATGTCCTTGCAGCAGTAATTTCCTGTGCCAATTAAGAAGCACTGAAAGGGGGAGGCGGATTTAGTTTCAGGGATGCAGGCATGTATGGAAAATAAAAGTGCACCTTAAAAAGTGTGTTTTATCCTGGCTGGTGTTCCTCAGTGGTTCAGGATCAAGCTATGAAACAGGAGGCTACAGTGGGATTAGTGTGAGGGCAAATACACAATTTGCAGGCATGATACCCAGTGTAGGTCTTCAGGAGGCAGCTGATCAATGACTCTCTCACATCATTGATGTTTTCCAATCTCTTTCCCTTCCCCTCTTTAATAAAAACATATTTTAAATATATATTTATTAAATATTATATTTTTAATCAATTACACTTATATCAAACTTTTAAAAATGTTTAAAACTTGTCACTTTCCAATAACTCATCAATGTTCTTGAGCATATTCATTGCTTCTGCATCAATATGCTAAAAATAACATGAAGTATACTGAAATATCTTATGTACTTGTTCAATGGCATCATTTTGGCAGTTTAACGTGAAAAACTGTGCTGTTGATGAGAGTATTTACACCAGAAAATTTGTAAAATACTACAACCTAGACTTCACTTAATGTATTATTAAATCCTTAGACTTAAAGAGCACATTCAGGAACAGAAAGATGGCGGCATAAGGTAAACACCATAAATGCAGCCGTGAACAACTATTTCAGAAAAAACACGAAAAGAACACACGGACACCACTCGCACTCACAGGAAGGCTGGCTGAGTGAAAATCCTACAACTAGAGAAGAGTCTGAGACTCAGAGGAGCAGCGGAAGCAAATTACAGAGGTACGGAGGTGCGTGCACGGGGCTCGGGGAGAGGGCTGGCACCGGAGGACGTGGTTCTTTTCCAAAACGGAGAGAGCCACAAGTTCCCAGTGGCTCTAAACTCCAGTTCCAGGCGAGTTTCTGAGGACCCAGACACCCGGAGAAGGGGGACTGACTGGCACCAGGAGGAAATCCAAAGTGGGTTTCTCTCAGCGTTACTTGCAGCAATTACCGTGGGACACAGAGACCTGGTGTCTCTCAGCACAGGGCTGAGAAGTGCCATAGCTATTTGCTCCGCCCTGCCCTGCAAACTCCCCAAGGCCCCGCCCCTCCCAAGCTGCGTCAGAGGCTTTTTCATATAAAAGACTGAGTAGCCTAAGCCAAAGGCTTAATCAACACCTCCTTAAAGATACAGGAGCCAACCTCACCCAGTGGCCAGAGTGGGACTAACCTAAACAAAACAGATCCACAAGGAACACACTCGGGGCAGATGCAGTGAGCATAAAAGCCCCACTGAAACAACTCTTGCCCCATAAGGGTGTGTCCAGCACAGAAGTTCTCCCACTGTAGACACAGCTGACTCTCATAACCAAGTGGCTTAGAGGTTAACTCCTCGCAGTGATCGCCTAACTCAGAAAGGGAAGCAGCCAAAATGCAGAGACAAAGAAACAGATTACAAATGACAGAAATGGAGGAAAGAAAACGACAGGATATAGAGTTCAAAACCATGGTTATTAAGTTTTTCAAGAAATTTCTAGAGACTGCCAATAAATTTAGTGAGACCGCCGATAAATTTAGTGAGATCCTCAATGAATCTAATGAAACCCTCAAGGATATGATAAAGGACCAACTAGAAATTAAGCATACACTGACTGAAATAAAGAATATTATACAGACATCCAACAGCAGACGAGAGGATCACAAGAAGCAAGTCAAAGATATGAAATATGAAGAAGCAAAACCCACCCAGCAGGAAAAGAAAAAAGAAAAGAAGAAAAAAGAAAAAGGATCAAAAAGTATAAAAAGAGTGTAAGGAGTCTCTGGGACAACTTCAAGCGCACCAACATCAGAATTATAGGGGTGCCAGAAGAAGAGAAAGAGCAAGATATTGAAAACCTATTTGAAGAAATAATGACAGAAAACTTCCCTCACCTGGTGAAAGAAATAGACTTCCAAGTCCAGGAAGCGCAGAGAACTCCAAGCAAAAGGAACCGAAGGAGGACCA
>PVJC01021619.1:0-28061 GCA_004026665.1 Murina feae
TCCCAGAGAAACGGTTAATTTTACTATTCCGCTTTTATTAGTTTAGATGCTGGAAGGTATCCTTTGAGAAGAGGATGAAGAAAAAGTAAAGATAAAAATTATGAACAACAAATACATATCTATCAACAAGTGAACCTAAAAATCAAGTGAATAAAAAATCTGATGAACAGAATAAACTGGTGAATAGAATAGAATCAGAGGCATAGAAAGGGAGTGGACTGACAATTTTCGGAGGTAAAGGGTGTTGGGGGTGCGGGAAGAGAATGGACAATAATTGTACACCTATGGATGAGGACAGTGCGGGGGGACCGAGGGTGGGGTGGGAACTGGGAGGAGGGGAGCTATGGGGGAAAAATAGAGGAACAACTGTAATAATCTGAACAATAAAGATAAATTAAAAAATAAAATAAAATAAAGTAGATGGACAAAGTAACCATCCAGGCGCTACTGGCTTTCCGATTCTGCTGAGTGCCTGGCCCCCTCACACTCCCAGACTGTCCTTGCAGCCTCGTGGACTCACACCAGGGAGGAGGAGGAGGGGCTTGTGTGGGAGGCCTGGGCTCTTCCTTCCACAAGGACAGGGACCTGGGCAGAACCTTTTGGGACTTCCATTACCCTATTCTCCTTTGGGGATGGAAGTCCCATTGAATAGGTACTGAGTGGATGAGAACTGCTCCTTGCATGTCGGGAACAGTGGAAGGGCTGAGGTTCCTGGTAGTAAGAAGGGGTGAGGGTGGAGAAAGAAGTGGTTCTTATTGCCAAGGGACCCCATCCTGCCTCACCTCAGCACCCTGAATCCTGGGCACCGCCCCATTCATGCATTGAGGACCACAGCCAGAGGGGCTCAGCCCAGAGTGGGTCCTTTCAGCTACCACCTGAGAGAGACCCAAGTGCTGATGGAGGACTATAGCCATGAGAGTAGGGAAACATGCCATTAGCCCTGGGAAGGTTGGGGGCTGGGTTGTGCTCAGCCCTCAGGGGTCTGAACCCTTAAGAACCTGGTCCAAGTGAGCCCTGACTTCTGACCCTCTCTGTGACCCAGGGTTTCCCTGCCCTGGGTTCTGAGGCAGCCTGTCATCCCCACCCCACCCCCAGGCAAAGTCCTATTGGAGTCAAAAGAGACCAGATCAGTGGCAAAGGCAGCCGATATCTATTTCCTGTCACTGCACCTGCTCCAACTCTGTCTCCCTGGGATGCTGCTGTTGCCATGCCAACAACAACATTCACTCCCAGGGGGGCTGTTCCTGGGCTGCAGGCCCTGTTGTGCCTGAGTCAAAGTCACTGACAGTATGACTTTCAGGAAACAAAAGCTCAGCCCCTGGTACCCCTTTTCCCCTACAGTTGACCTCCCCTGCTCCCCAGCCTCAGTTTATTCACCTGCATAGTGTAATAATGAGACCGTTTACAGCTCTAACCTGGGCTGCCCGGGACTGGTCCTTCATTCTCTCCTGCTCCTGCAGCACTTCAACAGAAGATGTCTCCCGCCACCAGTAGCCATAGCGGTCCTCTACCCAGAGGTAGTTGTTCTCGGCCCAGGGACCCGTCTTTCCTGGACTCTGTGACCAACCCTAACCCATGACTACTGCTGGACCCTGGAACTGCCCCTTCTTTGCCCTGAACTCATGACCTCTTCTACTTAACCACTGCATGACCTTTCCTTGACCTGTGGCCCTTGAGCTGCTTACTCCCTGCAGTGGTCCCCTCTCTCCTTTTCCTCTTACCAGTCCCCCTGCTGGTCTTACTGTCAGCCCAGAACCTGGTCAGAAGTCAGCTGACCGCTGCTCCTGTCCAGGTAAGCAGCAGACGAAGGAGGAGAGAGCCTCCTGAATGCTTCACCGGAGGGAATGAGGCCTCAGTGTTCAGCCCTTCCACAGAGATGCCACCGCTTGCACTGCTTTGGAGAGATGTGCTACAAGGAGGCAAAGCTCTCCAACCACATGGCCGAGTGTGAATCTGGGGAGCCCCGCGGGCGGGAGGCGACCATGAGGGCTGCTGCAGGGGTGGGGACTGGAGCCGTTGGAAGGGACTGCTGTTCCGGTACATACAGGAAGGTCCTGGGAGAGAGACTGAGGTGGAGAGGAGTCTGTCTGAGATGCCAGGACTGGTTGAGATATAGCCCAAGACTGGCTGTGTCCCCACACCCCCATCCTCCTGGACTCTCTGGTACTTTTTTTTTTTTTTTTTGCTTTGAATTTCTTTGATTTTATTTATTTGGGTTCTCTATCTTTTTTTTGTGATGAGTCTGGTTAAAGGTTTGTCAATCTTGTTTATCTCCCCCCCCCTTTCTTTATTGATTAAGGTATTACATATGTGTCCTTATCCCCCCGTTGTTCCCCTTCTCCCCCTCCTCCTGCAGTTTTTATCCAGCCGATTCAACTCAACACCTCCCACTACATGGCCCATGCAGCCACGGTTGTGAGGGGGAAATGGAACTGGTCTCAGCCCTTGCCTGCTGGCTAACAGTTCGGCCCCCAGCCCTGGACCCTGCTCTCTGCAGGGCTGCAGTGGCGGCCCACTCTGCCTGGTGCTCAGTAAGTTGGCCTCGGGTGAGAAAGGCCCGCCAGCCAGCAGCTCTGAGCCTCTCTTCTATTGCCCTCCAAGTCGGAGTCTCTACTCTGACTCCTGCTTCCATTGGCCCCGTTAGCTCTTAGCCCCACCCATTCATGCCTTGTCCACCTAGTAACCCCCAATTCTGAACCTCATTCTGACAGTTCCGCAAATCTGAGCTCAGTTTTTGTAGGGGGCAGCTATAGGGTTAAGCCTCAGACTGACCTGTTGGCAAAGCCATAAACAAGTCTCAGCTGAGAGGGCACAGCCCTCTTAGCATAATTAGGCTTGACCTTATGAAGCTCCCTAGATCTTATTTAGGTAGCTAATGGGCTGAGGGAGATGCAGCAAGTGCTGCCAAAACAAGTGAAACTTGTAAGAACATTGTAACTACGGTGACCACTACTTTGTTTACCTCTGGCTATAAAATAAAGGCTCAACTTGCCTTCTGGATCTCTCTCTGTGCACAGGAGATCTACCTAGACCCAGCTTATTCTCTCTGTCTGTCTTTTCTACATCCTTCGCCACCCTCCCTTAGGCTCACCAAACCCTTGGCTGTGCTGTCAGCCACAAGTTTTCACCAACTCCTCAACCTCTATCAATACCTAATTCCTACCCTGACTGGTTTGGCTCAGTGGACAGAGCGTCGGCCTGTGGACTCAAGGGTCCCAGGTTCGATTCTAGTCAAGGGCATGTACCTTGGTTGCGGGCACATCCCCAGCAGGGAGTGTGCAGGAGGCAGCTGATCGATGTTTCTAACTCTCTATTCTTCTCCCTTCCTCACTGTAAAAAAATCAATTAAAAAAATATAAAAAAAAAATACCTAATTCCTAAACCTTGTCAGGCTGACACTTAGCTTTGAGGTCTACTTTATTCATCAACTCTGCATGTCTCAGCCATTCACCTTCAGTGCTCCAGCCCCTTCCAGACTCCCTTCCCAGTCCCCACACCTTTCCTCAGCCCAGCTTAACGAGTGTGCCCTCCCCAAAAGCACAACGGTAGGGTGTGCTTGTCTAGGGTGGCAGCAAAGGAGAGAGTTTCAGGTGGAGACTGTCCACATACAAGATGCCCTCCCTTGAGGTGGGGGCTGGGAATTTGCAGAATTGCCCCCTGCAGGGGTATCACAGCACTTCCCTGGGAAACCCTGCTCTGATCCCAGGTCTAGGCCACCAGATCATCCCAGAGGACAAGCTGGTTCCCACTCTACCAGCTGCCCAGAGAAATGTGTCTCCTTCACACGTGTCCTCTCTGGGAGGTGGAGGCAGGGACAAATAGCATGTGGTAGCTGGGCAGGTGGGACAGGTATGATGGGGCTCCAGCCTCGCCTCTCTATCCTCCACTACCTGTTCAATCTGGGGAGAGCTCCCTACCCCTCAAACTCCCCTCCACGTTCTCTTCTAGGAGAAAATCTGTGCCACCTTCTCCTGCCAAGGCAACGAATGCTTTAAAGGGCAGAAACCTGTGGCCATGTGCCCTGAGGGTTTGGACTTCTGCAAGGTGGGCCCCTGGAGTGCTCCAAGGGTTGGGGCACTGTCCCGCCTCACAAATGCAGGCCTTTCTCCTTCTGCCTGGATCGAGTAGGTCAGCAGCCAAGTCTGGCTGGAGCTGGACCTGCTGGGAGCCAGGCTGCCTGGGGTCTGGCATGCTTGGCCTCTCAGCTCTGCAGATGCCTAATCCAGGGCAGCAGCTGGAATTTCCCGTCTCCATGGCATGCCCCCTTGTTTCTGAGCACCCTGTACATTCTCTAGGGACTACTTGGCTGGCCTCATGGAGAGGGAGCTAGGAGCCCAGAGAGGTTCCGCTCAGCCATGGCCCACTTCACACTTTCTGCTTCTGTGAGCGGGCCCATCTCTTCTTGCAGCTGAAATGGTTCCGCTTGGGCTACACTGCGGGTAGCAGCCAAGCCTGCGTGGCAGGGATCCGCAGGTGTTCCCTCCCTGCGTGGCAGGGATCCGCAGGTGTTCCCTCCCTGCGTGGCAGGGATCCGCAGGTGTTCCCAGGCCATGGTTCAGTCCTGCTCCCAGGAGAGCTGCCACGCCTCGGCCTCCGGCAGCCGCCTGCATCTGGATGGGAATCTCCACTTCAACCAGGCAGCCTCAGGGGCCTGGCTGGGGCCAGGCTGCTGCTCCTCTCTGCCCTGCTCCCCCAGGCAGGCCCAGGTGAATTAGGGAGAAACAGCCAAGAAAACCCTGCAGGCCCGGCAAGCCCTCAGGCCCACCCCCAGCTCTGATTCCTGTAGCTGTATCTTTAGTGAAAGGGATTTATCAAGTCCACAGCTCTGGGCTCAAGGCTCCTCACTCCTGCCTCCCACCACCTAGGCCTGGCCATGGTGCCCTCCTAGGGGCCAGGCCTTAGCCTCAATTTCAAGGAGAGGCTGAGGTTTATCTGGAGAAAACAGAACAATTGTTTTTTCCCCTCTGACCCCCATCAAGTGGGAGAACCCCAAAGTCATACAGGGACAGATTGTAAAAAGTGCCATCCACTTTTCCCACATCCTGCTCCCCAGCCTTTGACATTAAGATTGGGGCTGGGTCCCAGCTGGTATGGTTCAGTGGTTGAGTATAGACCTATGAACAAGGAAGTCACCATTTGATTCTGGTCAGGGCACATGCCCAGGTTGCAGGCTTGATCCCCAGTAGGGGGCGTGCAGGAGGCAGCCCATCAATGACTCATTTCCCTTCCACTCTGAAATCAATAAGAATAAATTTAAAACAAAAGAGTGGGGCTGGGAATTGGGGTTCTCCTGCTTTCCTGCAGTGAAGTCCACCCTGTTTATCTCTAAGGGTATAAGTCAATCCCCTTTTCCCTCATCCCCCACACGACTTTGAAATCAAATTCAAATAAACCTGAGCTCCATTTGTGCTGTGGGTATTTCCAGGAAGAGGAGAGGATGGGGACGAAGGTGGTATTTGTTTCTGGAACTGGTTTACATATTAAAAGTTGGACTTGTCATGAGAGCAGCAACTCCCAGCTTAGGTGCCCTGGTTAGAAGTCAGTTTGGGTCAAAGCTTGAGAGCAGGTGCATTCATTCAGACGATTCATTAGTTAATTCGCGAATTCGCTCAACACTTTCTGAGGGCCAGCTGTGCCGGGGTGGTGAGGTAAGGACAGCGCGAGGTTACAGTTTGTGAAGTGGCCAGTAGGCCGAGAGAGACCAGTCCTGGCCCCGCTTATCTGAGCTGGCCCTCGTCCACCTGGAGCAACCTCCTTAGGTGACCAGGCGAAGCAGGGGAAGGGGCTGGAGAACAAGAAAGGGGGAGTTTCCAACTCCGGAGGAGGAGGAGAGAGGGCTGGGTCTGAGCATGATCCTGTGTAGGAACAATGTCACACGCTCCTCCAAGTGCGTTCACATCCACGGCCTCAAACAGCTGTGAGTCCGGCAGGACAGGGTGCTCCCTGTCGTGGGCAGCTCGTACATTCCCGTGAGGCTGAGGGAGGAAACGCGACAGTGCGTGGCAGTGGCAGTGCACAGAAGCTGGAGTCAGACTTTCAGCTCAGGCTCGGGTTTGCCGCTGGCTGGCCGCAGCGTCTGGCAAAGCTGCCTCGCGTCTCTGCGCCTCAGTTTCTCCAGCTGGAAACGGGCTGATGGTTCTTCCTGGTGGCGTTCCTCTTTAAGCCAGGACAGGATAGATATTTGGGGAGGAAGCGCTCCAGCAGAAGCCAGAGTTGGCCCCCCTGGCTGAGAGGGGTTCAGGAAGGAATTGAGGAGAAAGTAAAAACGCATTACTTTTTTCTCTTAAACGTGACCACCTTCCTTGCAGGCGGTGGGCGGGGAACTCTGGCCCCAAGACTTAGGGTCAGGGGTGGAGATCAGGTCATTCATTAGGAAAACCTTTCCGCACCTCAGGACCTAAGGAGTTAACAAGGGTGGGGGGACCCCCAGGCCTGACTCAGGCATGCTGGGACTTGCAGGCTGGGTGGCCGTGGTGTGCGCTAGGGCTGCTGGGAAATGTAGTCCCTGGTGGGCGCGGGCCGCGGAGTCCCGCACACCCAGCGGTGACAGCTGAGGAGGTAGGCGGCAGTGACAGCAGGCTGGGCAGGGGACCCCGGGCAGAGCTGGCCAGGAGGTGGCGGGCAAGCTGAGGGCTGGGACCCCTGTCCTGCGCTGCCAGAACCGGACACTCCCTGGCCTGTGGCTGATGCAATGGGGCCTACTGGGTGGGGGTGAGGGCCAAGGAGCAATGGACACGTTTCCTGTCTCCAGGGAAAGAGGACAGGACGCAGGCCCTTGTCCAGGAGGAGACCTTCCCTTCCAAAGAGTAGTCACAGGATGCCTCTCCCACCCCCATGCAGACACACCACGGACACCTCCTGCGGAGGAGCCAGCAGGACTAGTGCTGTTCCTCCAAGGGAGGCAGAGCCCCATCCCAGGGGCAATGGGGCCGTGTCCCCTCCCCATTAATGGGACCAGGCACCCCACTTCCCACAATACGCTGGACCCCTCTCGGGAAAAACGAGGCACCCTTCCAGAAAAAGGCGGTACAACAAATTGTACATCCCACCTGGGGCAAAGAAGTAGCCCCTCTCCTTAGAAACTTCCCAAGGCCCATCCTCTCTACCCTCCTCCCCGCCCCTCAGGGAAGCCCCATCGCCTCCTGGCTAACTTGTTGACTCAAGGGGCCTCCCATCTACCCTCCCAGGGTGTGTTTGCTCAACAGGGACCAGCATGGACCAGTCTGTGGCCATCCAGGAGACGCTGGCTGAGGGGGAATATTGCATCATCATATCCTTCCCAGCACTGAGCTCCCAGCCCCAGGGCCTGCCTGGCCTTGAGAAGTGGAAAGGAAAGTCCATGCATCCATCGGCTCTCCTCCCTCTCAGCCATCCAGGGAGAGGGAAAGCAGTATTCACTCAGTCCTTCCTCGGTACTGGACTCCTCCCAACTCCCGGTGAAGCTGGGGTTTATTATTCCCATCTCACAGATGGGGAAGGCTCAGAGAGGTGAAGCAACTTGCCCAAGGTCACCCAGTGAATCTGTGTGGGCAAGGGAAAAGGAGGGGCGGTGGGGCAGGCTGGAATGGGAGAGCCCCGGCCTCCGGCTTCATTTCCCTTGACCCTGAGCAGCAGGCAGTGCAGGGTGTGCTGTGTGAGGGAGACAGCAGGCAGAGCCGCCTCCTGGGGCTCGTGCGCTACCGCCTGGAACATGGAGGCCAAGGACACGGGTAAGTGGGGGTTCCGCCCCTACCTGGCTGGGCCGTGGGGTTTTTCTTCACTGTACCCTCCAGCGGGACTTCAGCCATCCCTCTGGGGCAGAGTCTGAGTCTTCTAAAATAATTATACTAATGACAGTTAATTATTTTGGAATACTGTATTCCAAGCTCTCCATATGTACTAGCTCATAAAATCCTCAACATTAGAAGAGGAAGCTCCTGGAGAAGAGGCGGGTTAACATGCTGGCCCGGATCCTGAGTCTAAGGGCCTGACTGCCTGGGTTCAAATCCAGGCTTTGTTACTTCCAAGCCACGCAGCCTTGAGCAGGGGGTTTTACTCCTCTGGGCCTGTTTGTCCAGGTTAAAGTGGGTTATTACATGGAAAGTGTCTAATTCACTTCGAAGCACATAGAAACTGCTCAGCAACACCCACGCGTCACACACACACAAGACAACACTAATACTTGTCAAAGGTCGTCTCGCCAGCGAGCGAGCGGCGGGGTCTCAGAGCCGGGAGGAAGGGGCCTTAGACATGTTCTAATCCACGGTCACTTTACAGATGGAGAAAGAGGTCCAGGTCCAGGGAGGGGAAGGGGTCGCACCGTTTTTGTCACAGGCCCATCGGGCCGGCCACGGGGCCCTGTCCTCACCTGTGCTTCCTGCTCTTAGTCTCTTCCTGTATACGCACCGGAGGATGGCCATCACTGGGGATGATGTCTGTTTGGACCAGATAGTGCCGATCTCGCGGGATTTTACGCTGGAAGAAGGTGCACAGGGGGGCTGGGTAGTAGGAGTCCCTCTCCTCTGGGCTCCCAGGGCATTTCTGCCCTAGTTGGGGGTGGGGCACTAGCAGGATGCTGAGGCTGGGGTGTTCAAGTGCTAAGCGCCTTTTCATTTCCCTCCCCACAGTGTCCTCAGAGGGTGAACTCTACATTCTTGGTGAGTAGTTGGGGCGGAGGGTACAGGGTCTGGTGTGAAGTGAGTGCCTGGCACAGTTGGGTAGGCTGGCTGACAGGCAGCCTCTTATCTGCCTCGATGTGTTCCTCATTCCACTTGCTGCGGGCATAGACTTGTCTCTTCAGCTTTGCGCAGCACTGCTGTGGGAAGGCTCAGTGACTTCTTAGAGCCTTGGTCCATGCCCTCTGGAGATTGAGGGTGGTGTTAATTTGGAGCTGAGCGTATGGAAAGTCCCCTTACTGATCCAGCGCAGCCTTTCTAGAATTTATGTTTTTAAAAAACAGATTTTTATTGATTTCAGAGAGAGGAAGGGAGAGGGAGAGAGAGAAATACCAACGATGAGAAAGAATCATTGATCGGCTGCCTCCTGCATGCCCACAACCTGGACTTATGCCCTGATGGGGAATCTAACCCTGACCTCCTGGTTCATGAGTCGGCACCAACCACTGAACATGCTGGCCGGGCAATTTCTGAAGGGCTGAAAGGACTTCAGGAGCTTGGACTGCTGATTCTCCATTCTGGGGATTCTGGCCTTAAGATGCACCCATTCTTAGCTTTTGAAGGTCAAGGATTCATTTCTGGCCCCCTTTGTGCAGGCTCAGATGTGACCGTCCAGCTGGACACAGCAGAGCTCAGCCTCACATTCCAGCTACCCTTTGGTTCACACACCAGGATGTTCCTGCAGGAGGTTGCCAGGGCCTATCCAGGTAGGTAAGACCCAGGCTCTGTTGGGGGTTGGCTGGTTACCAATCTACCCACTATCAGTTGACTTTACACACTCTGCATTCTCCCCCCGTTTCTGTGCCCTCTCAAGTGGGCTGTCATGTGGCCACGGCGCCTCCAGGCCCCCAGCCAATCACGGTGTTTGCTTTTCACGTTTCCTATTTCTGGACCTGAGTTTTAACCCCAGCAGGGCCCCTTTGTCCTCCTGGCTCTGGGTAGGGCTGCACAGGGTGTGTTGTGATTCTGACGCAGAACCTTTACAAGTTGGCTGGGTCAACAGCTTCTAGAACATCTTCCCTTCTGCCAGCCACAGCCAGAAACCCAGGGAAGTCTGACATATGAGTCCTCCTGCCCTTGAACCCTGCTCTGTTCCCCAATACAGCTGAAAAAATGACCTAGCTTTGGCGTAGCAGAGAGAGATTAGTGGCCTCTAGGGCAGAATTTGTTTAGAACAGGAAATCAGCCAGGCAGATTTGTAAAGAAGAGTTTGTATAGAGCAGAGGCTCAGCCACAGAACATGTAAATTTGAGCCACCAGGTGCTGTGGCTTAGGTGTTCACCCAACACTATTACCTGCTTCCTTTCAGACTAACATCTTGCCTCTGTAGGAATGGGGGATGGGCTCCCTTCTATCATCATCTTACCATGGAGCATGAACACCCAGGCGAGGGGAAGGGGGTGGGGAGTGGAATGCCAGGAAGGAGGCTGGCTTTGAATGCAAAGTGGGGTTGGAGGGAAGAAAAACACAATTATAGAGCCCTGATTGCCTAATAAGGGGTTTAAAGTTTATTCTATAAGCAAGGGGAAATTTATCTCCAAGCCTTCAACTAACAAGAATAACTTATTTTATAATTATTACTAGGGGCCCAGTGCACAAAAATTTGTGCACTAGGGGGCACATCCCTCAGCTTGGCCTGTGCCCTCTCACAGTCTGGGACCCCTCGGGATGTCTACCTGCTGGCATGCCTAGACATCCTGGGTGAGAGGCTGATGGCTGTTCGCAGGCTGGCCAAACCCCACAATGGGAACCCTCACCCATTGGGGTGTGGCCACCCACGGTGAGGGGCTGAGGACCATTTGCAGGCTGCCCACATCCCCTTCAGGTTTTGGGTTCCTACTTGGGTGCCTGGCCAGCCTGGGTGAGGGGCTGAGGACCATTTTCAGGCTGGCCACAGTCCCTTCAGGGTTCTGGTCCCTACTGTGGGGTAACTGGCCAGCCTGGGTGAGGGTCTCAGGGCCGTTTTTAGGCTGCCCACAGCTCTCATTGACCCAAAGTCCCAGTGAGGCTGGCTGGAATCAGGTTTCTGGGGATTATCTTCTATAACTGAAACTTTGTTACCTTGAGTGGAGGCCTAAGCAGGTAATGAAGCCTCCTGTTTGCTTTAGCTCGGTGACTTCTATAATTGAAATATTGTTGCTGTGAGCAGAGGCCCAGCCAGCCTAGGCAGGCAGTTGCAACAGAAGCCTCCTATTTGCTCTAGTTCTGTGGCTGCCAGCCTCCATCTTGGCTGAGTTAATTTGCATATAGCTACTCTGATTGGCTAGTGGGCGTGGCTTAGGTGTCTCAGAGTGATTAATTTGCATATTACTCTTTTATTAGAGTAGACTAGGGGCCCAGTGCACAAAAATTTGTGCACTCGGGGAGTGGGGGTCCCTCAGCCCAGCCTGTGCCCTCTTGCCGTCTGGGACACCTTGGGGAGGATGTCCACCTGCTGGCATGCCTGACCAGCCTGGGTGAGGGGTTGAGAGCCATTTTCAGGCTGCCCACAGCCCCTTCAGGGTTCGTGCACTGGGGGGTGGGAAGGCTGGTGAGTGCAGGCTGGACGTTTCCCACCGGAGGGCCCACGATTGCACATGCCTGGTGAGCCCACACCGCTGAGGGGACACACCTGGCACAGAGTTGGGTGGCAAGCCAGGGGCGGACGCTGGTGCAGAATCCCTCGGTGGGACCTTGCTGTTGAGCAAACACAGCCGGGGTGGAGCTGGGCAGTGAACTGGCTTTGGATTCTCCGCACTGTGCAGCAGACGCTCCCTCACGCCCTGTGGAGGCCCCTGGGGGGCGGATGAAGGTAGCGGACCCTGGATGGATGTTCCTGGACACCCTGCGGAGGCCCCCAGGGCAGAGCCAGGCAGCGGACCCAGGGCAGGCATTCCTGGATGTCCCGCAGAGGCCCCCGGGGGGCAAAGCCAGGCAGCAGACCCAGGACAGCTGCTCCTACACACCCTGCAGAGGCCCTGTGCTCCTGCATGCCCCAGGGAGTACCCCAGAGGGTGGAACCAGGCAGCGGACCCGGGACAGCTGCTCCTGGACGCCCCGAGGAGGCCCTAGGCCAGACCCCCCCTCCCACTGAGCTGACATACCTGGCACAGCTATGCCGGCAGGCCGTGGAGGCTCCCAGTGCAGAGCCGCCCTGCCAGCCTCCATCTTGGCTGGGTTAATTTGCATACAGCCGCTCTGATTGGCTGGTGGTAATGGTCAATTTGCATGTTTCTCTTTTATTATATTAGATTGGTATTTGTAGGAGGAGTAAGAAAAGTAATAACAGCAAAGCACATGGACTTTGAAGCTATACAGTGTCTTGCATTTGAAACCTGTCTTTGCTGGTCCCTGGCTGTGTGACTTTGGGCAAACCACCTTACCTCTCTGAACCTTGGTTTTGTCGACTTCTATATATAAAGACTATCTTCCTTGTGGTGCTGTGAGAATTAATGAGATAACACATATGAAAGGGTTCAGTAGGAGCTCAGAAATGTTTCTTCCTTCTGTACAATAAGGCTCATAACTTCACTGTTGACTTGTGTGTTAGACACTGCTCTAAGAACTTTGTGAACATTATCTCACTTTCTTTACCATTACCTTGCAAGGTATTATCAATGTCTCTGTTTTACTAATGAAGAAACTGAGGTTGAGAGAGGGTCAGCACCTTGCTGGTAAACTACGAGCCAGGATCAGACAGGATTAGATAGTCTCTTCCAAAATCTGAGCTCTTGAGGGTTTTTAAAAAAATATATTTTATTGATTTTTTACAGAGAGGAAGGGAGAGGGATAGAGTTAGAAACATCGATGAGAGATGAACATCGATCAGCTGCCTCCTGCACACTCCCCACTAGGGATGTGTTCACAACCAAGGTACATGCCCTTGACCAGAATCAAACCTGGGACCCTTGAGTCCACAGGCTGACGCTCTATCCATTGAGCCAAACCGGTTAGGGCTGAGCTCTTGAGTTTTGCTCTAATGCTTCCTAAACTCATGCTACTCTGTACCAGATACACGACTCAGAGAAGGCTTTGTGTAGGAGGTGATATTTAAGCTGAAACTTCAGGCTTGAATGAGTGTTCCCAGACAGGCAACAAGGAGAGGCAGTTAGAGGGAAGAGCAGGTCATTTGTGGAAGGAGGGTGTGGGGAGAGCTAAGTCAAGAGAAGCCAGTAGAGGGAGCTCATGAAGGCTCATAAATAAGCAGCAAGGAGCCCTGGTAGCTTGTGGGGAGCTATAGGAGTTTTAACCCTTGGAATGACAAGGCAGAATTTGCATGTTGGACAAGTTCCTCTGGCAGCTGGTGCAGAAGGGGTGAGCCTAAAGCAGGGAGAGCGATGGGAATGTGTCGCAGTGCTCAGGCCTTAGAAATATGAGGCTTGGATAGGTCCGGGTAATGGCGATGGGGAAGAGAGGATAGGCTTGAGAGATCTACAGATGAGAATGAAGCCCTAACCGGTTTGGCTCAGTGGATAGAGCCTCGGCCTGCGGACTGAAAGGTCCCAGGTTGGATTCTGGTCAAGGGCATGTACCTTGGTTGCGGGCACATCCCCAGTGGGGAGTGTGCAGGAGGCAGCTGATCAATGTTTCTCTCTCATCGATGTTTCTAACTCTCTATCCCTCTCCCTTCCTCTCTGTAAAAAGTCAATAAAATATATTTTTTTAAAAAAGAGAGAGAATGAAGGCAGCCTGGAGGCAGTGAGTGTGGGTATTCACAAAGTGTTCATAACTTTAGCCCCAGTGTTTAGAACAGTGCCTGCCACTTAATGAAAATGTTAAATGGACGAACAGAGCTTGTGAGCATGAAGGAGAGGAGCTGAGGGTGACTTCCTCTTTTAAGCTTGAGTATCTGTCTGTCAGTCCCTTTACCTGCTTTCCCTACTGGGTTCCACATCTGGGGTAGTCAACAGGGAAACTATACGAACCCAAGTTCATTGAGCAGTTGTCAGAGGGGGCCTGCGTGAGACGGACTCTTCAGCGCTGACAGGCTCTTGGATACCCATCAGCCCAATTCCTGGCATTTTACGGATAAAGGGACTGAAGTCCAGAACAAGTTTCCAGATAAAAGCCCTTGGTGGATAATGTGCAGCACAAAAAGCCAGGGAGTGCAAGTGCCTTGATCACTAGATGAGAGAGGGAAGAATTAGCTAACATTAGTTGAGCATCTATGTGGCAGACATTCTTCTAGACATGTGGACAACAACATGTCTGCCTGTTCAGTCTTTGAGCAATCCCAAAGAGCAGATATTCCATTACATAGATGAGTTGACTGACATGGAGAAAGTAAGCAACTTACCCAAAGTCGTTCATCAATGGAAGTAATAGGACTTGGAACCCCAGGTTCTAACATCAAAACCCACGGAGTGCAGAGGTTTCAGTTCATATCCCAGCTCTGCCACTTCCTACTTGTGAATGTGAATAATGTATTTTATTTCTTCAGGCCTTGACTGTATTATTCCTACAACTGAAACATGAACTTGCCTTACCTACTATTCCAAAAGTTTTACGAGGAGCAGATGAGGCCCGGGATAGGTTAATCGCATGCAAATCCCGAAAATCATTTAAAAGCTGTGCCTGGCAGTGCCATCATCGGGACTGTGACCCAAATCTTTTCATTTATGATGCCGTTGGAAATCCATTTCAGTTTGGTCAGGTTCATGAATTTCTGCAAGGGGAGCAGGCAGGGTAGCGCAGAAAGTAACAGCAAGTGTCTGGAAGCCGGACAGATCTGGGTTTGTCAAGAATTTCTAAGAAGAATGGACGGCAATCTGGTTAAGGGGGAACCAGAGGACTTGTCTTGAAGGAGTATTTCATAGCAAGCGCACTGCTTTCAGAGTGTGTTGGTTGGGAGTGGCTTGCGAGGAGAGGATGGGTAGTTAGAGCATCCTACCCACCCCCTAGTACTGACATCTGTTGGAGTCCCCGACTCTGCCTTTCACTCTGTGACCTCAGACTGCACCACTCTGAGCTCAGTTGCCATTGGTTAATAGTTGCCGACCTGCTAACGTTTGCTGTGAGGATAAGGATACCTATGAAGCATAGATCTTGGCACACTGTGACCGCGAGGTTGGGGGCATGGTACGGGTCTGCCTTGGAAGGACACTTTTGGTTGCACAGTTATTGCTGCATTTGCATTTCGGACCCACTCTGCGCAGGAGGGAAACAGGGAATCACAGGCTTCGAGACTCTTCGAAGAGACTGCGCGACTGGCTCAAGGTCATGCAGTGATGCAGGGGTGAAGCCTGCCCTTCCAGCCCGTGGCTCAGTATTTCTTCCTCCTCCCTGCCTCAGGCTCGGACCCTGCGACCCGGGATCCTGAGTTCCAGAGGCTGTCTCGATACAGGTGCCCCGAACTGGACGCTCGCCGCGCGGTGGGAACTCGGCCCGAGGCACCTGGCCCCGGTGCGCCAGAATTGGCGGAGGCAGGTATCCATCCGGGAAGGGGCGGCGGGGATTGGAGGAGGCCCGCTGCAGGGGTGGGCTCTGTCATGTGTTGGAGGCGTGGCTTTGGAGCTGACCGGCTTTCTATTGGTGGAGGTGGCTTGCGGGGGCGGGCCCCCTCGGGCAGGACAGGCGGGGCGGGGCGGGCGGCGAGATGAAGAGCTTGAGGAAGCTGCAGGGAGATGTCCGCCGCCGCGGGTGCTCGGGACCGCGACTCTTCAGGTTCGGCGGGCGCTGGGAAGCCGGCTGGGACTTTGGGCCGATAGCTGCGGCGGCGGCGGCGGGGCCGGCCCTCGGGTGGGCAGGCCCTTTGGTCTGGCGGGTGGAGGCGCACGCCGTGAAGACCGAGGTTCTAGCCCTGCGGGGCGGGGGCGCGGGGGCTGAAGTGCCGAGAGGGGATGTTAATTCTTTTCATTCGAGCGTGGCGCGGGCGGGCGGCTGGCAGCGGGGCATTCTGTGCAGTAAAACTCCGTTTCCGACTTGCTGTGTGACCTGGGGCCAGTCGCTGCTCCTCTCTGAGCCGCAGGACCACCTGACCTTCGGCCAGTGCAGTTCTGACTTCCCGAGTTTGGCTTGTGCCGGGAAGCAGGCGGCCCGGCAGAGCCTTCCTTGGGGTGAGGAGTGGTGTGCGTACTGGGGCCCTGTGGCTCCCGGGCCGGTCCCCAGCCCCGGTTACGGATCGGGCTGTGCGCAGAGCCGGCGGCCAGGAGAGCCCCGTCCACCTGGGGAAGGAGACGCGGATGAGGTTCCCGGGAAAGGGACTAGGTTTTTTCCACCCAAGCCTTGTGCAGCACAAAAGGCTAATTGTTGAGCAGGAGGTTGTTTTCTGGAGAGCGAGCGGCCCAGGGCTGAAATCTGGGCCCGACTGGTGCGTAGAGCGGACCTGCACACCTGCATTTTCTGTCCAGCTCCTACGTGTTCTGCAAGGGCGCCCTGGTGGGTTTGTGTGTGTGTGTGTGTGTGTGTGTGTGTGTGTTTTCTCCTGGGCGTGCCCATGTGGCTCCAGTTACCTTCAAGCTTTGGCATGACCACTTTTCTCAGCCATTTGCTAGAGATGAAGAGTCTCAAGTAGCTGTGTCAAGTGTGGGCCAGCACTTCACCGACTCTTCAAGGCTGGAAACTGTGACGGGTGCGGGGATAGCATGTTGCATAATTTTGTTAAATGAGAGGAAACGAGGCAGGCAAAGGACTTCCTCAGGGCTTATGCTTTTCCTTCACTGCGGCCACCACAAGCTGTGGTCGGAGCACCTGATGGTGCCGATAGCTGGCATCTTTCATGGGTTTAGCTCAGATAACTCCAAGTGCTGATCTGGAGGCAGCTATTGCTTCAGTTTCCGTGATGTTCCGGGCTCTGGTTCCGGGACCCCTTAAGATTTAAGGACATATCCTCTCCTTTGCTCCTCGAAAGAGGCTGCCCCAGTCCAGTCTGTGGAAAGCAGGCCCAATGGCAACAGGAAGAGGTGGGTTCTGTCGTCTTGGCACACCAGAACTGGGCTGCTGGAATGTTTCGTTCCCTAAGTAGAGAGAGGTCTTCGGTGAGAAGTCAGCGCAGCTCTGAAGCCAGTCATCCGCGCTGGGTGGTAAATGATGTGGGGAGCTCAGCATCTTTTCATTCCTTTACTCAAGGAGCAGAAACTAGCCACACGCTGGTGAGGAATTTTTGTCAAGATTTTGGTTTTACTTTTGGTTTGAAATTATTCGTCCCCATCAGAATACCTACAGTACAGGGCGTGATCTCACTAAGTTCTAGCTGCTCATGTTAAAATTGGGAAGCAATAGCACCAAACACCCGATTCTGTTTGGGTCAACTGTGTTTCCAGACTTGTTCTGGCCTCAGAGGAGAGTCACACCCTCCAAAACAGGTGGCAGGAACCCTTTGGAAATCCACCCTCCCCACCCCCCCGCCATGGCCCCAAGAGAAACAGAGGATTTGGTACTTCCTATATGCTTATGCTCAAAATATCTACTTCCCAATAGCCTGGGGAATCAACCCAAAGCTGCGTAAAAATGCTCTCTGGCCCGGCTGGTGTGGCTCGAGAGGTTGAACCAGGAGATCATGGTTCAGTTCCAATTAGGGCACTGGGTTGTGGGTTCAATCCCTAGTAGGGGGCATGATTCTCCTCCATCACTGATGTTTATATCTCTCCCTCTTCCTCTCTGAAATAAAAAAAAAAAATTTTTTTTAATGCTATTTGTCATGCACATCAGGAGAAACAGGGCTCCCCTGAGGAGATGACAGCCTGACAGAGAGAGATCCCACAGCCCATAAAAAGGAGAGAGGTGGTCTTTGCAGGGCGAGCCAGGAGTCAGAGCACCTGAAAGGGGAATCTGATCTTCACTCTTCACCTTTGCCTTGGGAGAGACAGGAAAGATCTCCCTTTGCTGCTTCTCTCCAAGATGTCTGTGCCTTCCTTTGGTCTCTGCTGAATTCAGGTGGTAGGGATTGTTGTAGAAAAATGAAACGCAGCTATTTTCAGATTGGAGTCCAGGCCTTCAGATGCAGACGGGTGATAAAGGAGAATGCCTCCTTATTTCTGTCTAGCAAGCGAAGGCGCTCCAATCCGGAGAACCTCTTGGGGAATCTGTATACAGCATAGTACATCCATGTTACTTTGTAAACTATTCACCTGCATTTTATCCTGGACACTTGTGAATACCTGTGTTCTGGAGGATTCTGAGCTACCCACTGGAAAGGAAACAGCTACTCAGAAGCCCCACTGGGGCAATTCTGGACCAATTTATCAAAATGATAATAAAAAATTTCAGTCTTTTGAAGTGGTCCTCCCCCCACCCCCGCCCCTAGTTGATTCAAAGTGAGGCAGCTTTGTAGTAACTCGCATTTAGAATGAAATGTACCATGAGTATTTTTTCCCCTGGACCCAGGAAACAAAGCTTACAGTCGGCTTGGCCTGAGAAAGGAAATGGGTGCTATTTATATCTCAGGGTAGCATAAAGGGTAACTAGATTATCAGGGTAGAAGCCAGAGAGAATGTTGGAAAATAGGTCCTGGATGTGTCTGTCTATCTGTCTGTCTGTCTCAGTAAGTAAAGTCTGTGTGACCGACATCCTTTTACCATTTTCATGGGGACCTAGATGTTTATCCACAGTAGAAATACGGCCGTCATCTCCACCTTTGTGGCAGTCCACAGGCAGCGAAGCAAATTCATTTGAATCACTTTGTTTCTTTAAACAAACAAAAAAAGGGTGTTCACTTTTCTTCCTCCTTTTGTTGTTCCCTTCTCCATTTTCCCTTTTGTCCCGTTTAGCCTTGTTTGTTGCTAGAACTGGAGAAACCCCTGAAGACTTCCTTTAGAAAACAGTTTGTTTTGGAATTCTACAGTAGAAGCCTAGAGCAAGCGAAGTGACCCACAAATGTTTATTTAGAAGTGGAGCTTTGCACAGAAAAGCCCTCAGGGACGAAGGTTCGGAAAGAGAGAGGCATCAATATTTATTAAAGACTGTTGGAACATAGAGGCCAGCTGACTTGCGTGCTTTCTTTGCTGCCTGACATATACTGTAACAAATTTGTAGGCTTTGAATGAGGAGGATTTGAAAGTGTATGTCTAAGTGGCCTGGATATTTTTATTTTTATTTTCTTTAACACACTTTGGTACAGCATTAGTCATGTCTCTTGACTTTTCTTTCTTCATCTGTAAAATGGGAGTGAATGTGTGTGTCTCCTAGAGGGCCACACATGGCTTAAGGAATGCTGAATTATTTAGGGGTACTTTATTTGGGCAACGTATTTAGGAATTCAGATTCTCACCACCAAGAGCTTAGAAAGTGGCTGCCCCCTTCAGAGCCTATCCTAGGCTGTTTGTTTTGTTGTTGTTTTGTTTTTTCCTGGGGGAGAAGGAGGTGGAAGGGAAGGGGACATGGAGAGAGAAGAGAAAGGCTGGGTGTGTGTGCTCCCTGGAGGGAGAGCGCCCTAGGCTGTTTTCTTCCAAACAACTGCATTCACTTTCTTCTAGACTTTTTCCTCCCCTCTAGTTTCTTTTCTGTTAATGCCATCACTAAAAACCTCGGTCATCTTGGTCTCTTCCCTCCCCTCTTATGTCCAATAACCAAATTCCGTTCCTTCTGTTTCTACAATTTTAAAATCTTTGAAAATTAAAAAAGTAATTTAATTCCCGTTAGTTCATGTTGGTATCATCCTCTTACCGGAACCAGTACAGTGATGAGCCTTCCTACCGGAAGTCTCTTTCTCCCCTGGGGATCTCTTTAGAACATAACTTCCATCATGCCTTGCTTACATGCTTTGTATGTGCGCTTGAATACCGCATCATCTCCTGTTGTCTAAAGAATAAAACTCAGATTCTTTTTTTCTTTTTTAAATATATTTTATTGATTTTTCACAGAGAGGAAGGAAGAGGGATAGAGAGTTAGAAACATCTATCAGCTGCCTCCTGCACACTCCCCACTGGGGATGTGCCTGCAACCAAGGTACATGCCCTTGACCGGACTCGAACCTGGGACCCTTCAGTCCACAGGCCGATGCTCTATCCACTGAGCCACACCGGTTACGGCAAAACTCAGATTCTTTAGCCTGGAGCTCAGGTCCTGCACCGCCCGGCTTAGGCAGCCTCTCTAGTCTTATCTGCCCCAACTCACCTTCATTTCCTCTGACTACACACTTGACTGCTCATTGTTTCTGGACAAACCCTGTGTTTTTTTCATCTTTGCTGACTGCTCATTCAGCTACATTTTTTTTTACAAGTGTGAACTTGTTGCTCTTGGCATTTTGCACCTCCTCTCCTCCCCGCAGGCCAGCCTAAGCCTTGTACATCCTAGGTGCTCAAAAAAATGTCTGCCTTCTTTGTTTAAACCTTAGAGACCTAGGCCGTTCATGGCTTCCAAGTGCTTTGCGCCTACATAGCTCCTGCCCCGTTCCTCTTTGAGCATGCTCTGCGCTTTTCTCCCCTCTTCCTGGTTTGTTCCTGCCCACTTCGCTTTCAGCTTTATCACCAGACCACAGGCAGTTCTCAGAAAGCTCCAGTGAAGGGAGAGTGTGAAGGAAAAAGTCAAGTCATCTCTCCAGTAGCCTGTCACCGCCACAGCCTGTTGCGGTGAAGTCATGGCACTCTTCCTCCTTGGGAGCTAAACTGGTCACCTTTAGTCCCTGCTAACCTGAGTCGGGTTTGCACAGGTTGCACATTGGAGTTGGAGTCCAGAGCTCAAAGGTTTGCAGGGCACAGGATGTTTTTAGAGATGTCTCTGCTCACTTTAAATGCCCAAATCTATGATTCTTCTTTTTTTAAGCGACGAGAGAATGGGAAGTGCTAAAAAGACTGAAAATAAAGAAAAATACCTAAAAGCCTTGGTTATTTGACTTTTTAAAAAATATATATATTTTATTGATTTTTTACTGAGAGGAAGGGAGAGTAATAGAGAGCTGGAAACATCGATGAGAGTGAAACATTGATCAGCTGCCTCCTGCACACTTTCTACTGGATATGTGCCCGCAACCAAGGTACTGTTATGCCTTATTAAATAGATATGATTTGCTTTGTATTTTGTTTTTGTTGATATCAGAGAAAGGAAGGGAGAGGGAGAGAGATACAGAAGCATCAATGATGAAAGAGAATCATTGATCGGCTGCCTCCGCATGATCTGAGCCTGCAAACCGGGCGTGTGCCCTGACCAGCAATCAAACTGTGACCTCCTGGTTCATGGGTTGACACTCAAACACTGAGCCACACTGGCTGTGCAAATGGCTACCATTTATTAAGCACTCACGGTGAGTGTTTGCCTTACACAGTGCCGCAAAAGTTCTGTAGGAGCCTATTGTTCATTTTTCAGATGAACAGATTGAGGCTCAGAGAGGGTAGGTAACATGCCTAAGAGCACTCACTGGTCAGTGACAGGGTTGAAAGTAGAACTCCGGTCGTCTGTTTGAATCTAATGCATTCTCTTTTTGTATCCCCAAATGCCTCTCAAACAAAACTTCTGTACTTATTTATATTAATTCTGACTGGGGACGGGGTTGAACCTGCAACCAAAGTACGAGCCCTTGACCAGAATCAAAACTGAGACTGTTCAGTCTGTAGGCCGACGCTCTATCCACTGAGCCAAACTGGCCGGGACTGAACTTAATGCTTTTCTGATGGTTAATTTAGTTTATTGATTAAGAGCACAGACTCTTGACCCAGATTCCTTGGGTTTGAATACTGGCCTTGTGATCTATTGGTTATGTTTTTTTGGCAAGGTACTTAACCTCTCTCTGTGTTTATCTCTTGGTCTGTGAAGTGTAGATAATAGTGGTTGTGAGGATTAAATATACATAAAGTGATTAAAGCCATGCCTGCCATGTAGAAAGCCTCAATATTTGCTATTAATTTTATTCATGATGATATTACTGTCATTGTCAAAATGAATTGAGCCTGCCTTGGGTTCTGGGTGGTTGAACTGGATCTGTTATTCTCCCCATGAACTGAATGCATGTGTCTCTTGCTGGTATGTGTTGCTCTATCTTAAACTAAGTGAGCCCATTGGACCACTCCTGCTGGTGTGTCGCTGTCTCTGATAAGCATCGAACCACCCCACTTACTCCTGCCAGTGTGAATGGTATTTTGCAAGCCCTTCTAGTTGCTGGAAATGGAATGGAAAGGCCAGTGGCTGAGCAGGTAGGAAGGACACCTCCTCCTAGACCTCTCTGGTAGCACCTCCTGAAGGGTTCGAAGGAGAGATCCCCACTCAGCAATGAGAGCCACACCCACACATGTGGAGACCAGGGTGGTTCTTCTGCTTGGTTATCCAAACAGACTCAACCCTTCTATTTCTAATGAACTTACCCCCAAGAGGTTATAGTTGCATTGAAGATGTGCTCATGTTTGCAAAAAGGGATGCTGTGGAGTCGAGCTGATCTGGGTTTTAGTGTCAGTTGTGCCATTTACTGGTTTGGCTCTGTTCCTGGGGCATGTCTGCTACCTGCTCTGGGCCTCAGTAACCTCAGTTGTGAAAATGAAGCCAGCAATTAGAAATAACACATGAAACAACATGGCAGCTAGCTTTTAGAACAGTGGTTCTCAACCTTCTGGCCCTTTCAGTACAGTTCCTCACGTTGTGACCCAACCATAACATTATTTTCGTTGCTACTTCATAACTGTGATGTTGCTACGGTTATGAATCGTAATGTAAATATCTGATATGCAGGATGGTCTTAGGCGACCCCTGTGAAAGGGTCATTTGATTACCAAAGGGGTCATGACCCACAGGTTGAGAACTGCTGTTTCAGAGGGTACTCAATAAATAATAAATGGTTGTCATTATTATCAAAGCAGTGGGGCATTCCAGAGGAAAAGAACTAACAGTACCTGAATACCTACTGTGTGCCAGGCATTATGCTAGCCAGGCTCTTGGCCCCTTTAAATTTCACTTGTTTATTCTTTTGGCCTCTGTGAGTTGAGTGGTGTTATCTTCATTTTACAAATGAGGAAACAAATTAAGTAATTTGCTTGAGGTTTCATCTGAGGTAGTGGATGGAGCCAGCAAGATAGCCAGGTCTATTGTATTTCAAAGCCCAAGGTTTTTTTCTAAAACACTCTAATTTCTTTGAAGAAGTGTAACTTTTCCAAACAAGTTATATGGACAAAAGGGCTTCAGAATTCAGGGAAATGACTACTGAGGACTAGAGTGGTGGAGAGAGCTTTGTGAAGGAGGATGTTGAAGTTGAGGCTGGCTTTGAAGGACAGGCGGCCATAAAGGAGGAGGGACCTCCTAGGGAGGCAGGAGTGAGGGTGGCATGCATGGAGAGTCAGTCTGTTTTTGTTTTTTAAAAAATAACAGTTTTATTGAAAATAAAGTTATGGAAAAGTGATGAAAATGACATCCATGGTCTTTTACCAGATTGAATTAATCTCATCCATATTAGAAATTAATTCCCACGGTTGATCTGCATTGTCTTATATATACTTGTAAATGTTTCTGAGTTCGATGGCTCTTGTTTCAAACAGAAAAACGAGAATGCTACAGGCTAGGAAACTTTTCATTTCCTATTGTATTCCTACCAGGAAAGAAGGAGGAAAAATATTGGTGCCCAACTTATTTCCCTTAGTATATGGCTTCATCACCCCATCCTTAATTCAGGTGTACTTAGAAATTTAGCGGAAACAAGTGAAGACCAATTTAAACTGATCTTCGTTGGAGAGATCGACTACATTTTTGGTGAAAAATTTAATTCCAAACAGAGTTGCCACATTTCTTAAACTACAGAATACTCAGTTAAATTTGAATCACAGAAAAACAACTGCTTTTTGTTATAAGTATGTCACAAGAAATGATTCGTTGTTTACCTGAGATTCAAATTTACTGGGCGTGCTGAACTTTATCTGGTTGGCAACACTAATTCTAAAGGGAGTAGAGGTTAGTGATTGGAACCAGCCTGTTCGGATTGGGCTGTCTTTGGGAGGTGGATGGGTGAGAGAGAGATAGGGCCAGTGTGGGCCTCGTGCCAGCTCAGCCAGTTTGGATCTTAACCTGCAGGCAGTGGTGTAATGCTGAAAGTTTCAGAGCAGGGAGAGATGAAGTCAGAGTTTAACCTGGCCAGGTTCAGAGACTGAATTGGTAAGGACAAGTGGGAGGATCTCTTAATTGGGAAGCTCTTGAGGTAACAGGTGAGAAGAGGATGACCTGGAGAAAGACAGCTCTGAGAGTGAAGAGACTGAGACGGGCTCTGGGGGCTAAGGAGAGGGGTAGCGAATGGCAGGAGGGCAGACCTGGCTGATGGGAGAAGGATGGTGCTAGTGACGGGAGGGAGAGCTCAGGGAGAGGGCCCACAAGGTAAAGCACGGTTTTACCTGGGACTCACCCTTGCAAAACATCCTGCAGAACTGCCCAGTTGACAGTGGCAGGTCTGAGCTCAGGTGGCGCGGGGCAGCTTTGTTTAGAATTGACTGTGATGGCTGATGACTCTTGTAGAACATAAAGAACAAGATGTAGATGTACACCGATCAGTATGGTAGCCACTAGCCACATGTGGCTATTTAAAGTTAATTTAGGTAAATCAAATAAATTCACTTTCTCATTCTCTCTTGCTGCATTTTTTAAGTGTTCAAGTGTGGCTAGTGGCTGCTGTTTTGGGCAGTGAGTGCAGTTATAGAACATTTTTGTCACCACAGAAAATTCTCCTGGGAAGCTCTGGTTAGTAAGGAGCAGTTGAATTAAGAAATCATATTGTGCCTGGCTGGTGTGGCTCCGTGGCTGATCGTTGACCCATGAACCAGGCGGTCGCTGGTTCGATTCCCAGTTGGGTCTCATGCCTGGGTTTCAGGCTTGATCCCCAGTGCGGGGCATGCAGGAGGCAGCCGGTCAGTGATGTTGGTGTTTTGCTCTCATCGATGTTTCTATCTATCCCTCTCCCTTCCTCTCTCTCTAGAAATCAATAAACATATATTTTTTTAAAAAGGAAATAATGTTGTTTCTGGATAAATCTCAAAAGAAATGGTGTATTTGGATTTTGGTTTGAATTTGCTCTTTTTTCCTTACCTGATGCCATATAATATAATAAAAGAGTAGTATGCAAATTGACCGTTACCCGAGACACCTAAGCCATGCCCACCAGCGAAGCCACACCTCCCAGCCAACTAGAGTGGCTGTATGCAAATTAGCCCAGCCAAGATGGAGGCCGGCAGCCATGGAGCTAGAGCAAACCAGAGGCTTCTGTTGCAACTGCCTGCCTAGGCTGGCTGAGCCTCTGCTCATGGCCAGGCCCACCAGCCAATCAGAGCGGCTGTATGCAAATTAACCCAGCCAAGATTGAGGCTGGCAGGGCGGCTCTGCACTGGGAGCCACCGCAGCTGGCATAGCTGTGCCAGGTGTGTCAGCTCAGTGGGGGGGGGGGGCGGGTCCGGCCTGGGGCCTCCTCGGGGCATCCAGGAGCACCCATCCCGGGTCCACTGCCTGGCTCTGCCCCCTAGGGGCCTCTCTGGGGCATGTGGGAGTGTGGAGGCCTCTGCAGGGCATGGAGGAACAGCCATCCTGGGTCTGCTTTCTGGCTTTGCACCCCGGGGGCCTTCTTGGGGGTGTGCGGGAGCATCTGCTGCACAGTGCAGAGAATCCGAAGCCAGTCCACTGCCCGGCTCCACCCCGGGTGTGTTTTCTCAGCAGCAGGGCCCCACCGAGGGATCCTGCACCAGCATCCACTCCTGGCTCGCCACCCAGCTCTGTGCCAGGTTTGTCCCCTCAGTGGTGGGGGCCCACCAGGCGTGTGCAATCGTGGGCCCTCCGGTGGGAAAAGTCCAGGCCTGCACTCACCAGCCCTCCCACCCACCTCCAGTGCACGAACCCTGAAGGGGCTGTGGGCAGCCTGAAAATGGCCCTCAGCCCCTCACCCAGGCTGGCCAGGCATGCCAGCAGGTGGACATCCCCGCCCCCATGAGGTGTCCCAGACTGCAAGAGAGCACAGGCCGGGCTGAGGGACCCCCACCCCCGAGTGCACAAATTTTTGTGCATCGGGCCTCTAGTCTATAATAATAAAGTGTAATATGCTAATTAGACTGGACAGCCGAATGACCTTCCAGACAACCTTCCAGATGAAGCCAGGCCTGCGAAGTCTGGCTGAGGCTGCGAGGGACTGTGAGGGCCAGCTGGGGCTGTGAGGGCCGAGCCCCTTGCACAAATTTTATGCATTGGGCCTCTAGTGTTTTAGTAAAAGTCCAGACACAAGTCTGTGGTAAGCTTGGAAAGCGAGGCCTTCCTGCCTATCTTTATTTTGTAGATATGGTCTTTTAACAGGTCTGGTTTGGCCACGCAGCTTGGGATAGCCTTGAGGTAACCATAGGAAAGAAAGATAGCAACCATATAAGGCAGATAACTTATCTTTGTTCAGTTGAGGAAGCAGAAGCTTAAAGAAGTTAGGTAACCTGCTCCTATCGCCAGTAAGTGGCAGGGCCAGAAGTGGAACCTAAGTCTCACTCCAAAGCTAATTTAGAAAGTAAATGACTATTGGCATCTGATGGATACCCTTCCAGATTTTCCCATATGTATATATGTATATGTCTATGTAAATATATAAAAGTATAGATGTATCTGTAACCACATGGTATATATGTGCATAGACATACACTCCAGTCATTTCTGGTGCATATATGTAGATATGTCAGGCCATGCTCTTCATTTGTGTCCTCAGTCCTTTGTCAGCAGTTCTGAGGAATGAAAAAAACTTTTTTTGTAAGCTTGGCCCAAGTTCTACTTGGCAGTGAGACTTGCTTGACTGACATGAGACTATTTATAGGCTTCATTTATCTCACTAAGTGTTACTACTCATAAATCGCACTGTGGAAATATTACAGTGTTGATTACTGGGTGTTGGCTCAGACTCTGCTGGGAGTGTTGTGCAATATATGGTCTAGATAAAGTGTTATCTTTCTAAAATACCCTCAATTCTGAATTCCAAAGTACTCTTGGCCCCAAGGATTTCAGGTAAGAGGTAGGAGTTATATATCATGTGTGTAGCTGGTTGGGCCCAAAGGTCATCTCTGTTTAGTGAGGAATGTGAGAAGAGGTTCTATAAGAGGTGCCGTGCAATGCTCAAAATTTGCACACACACAGAAAAAGGAACACTTCTATACTTTTATACATCCAGATCGGGCTGCGATTGTTACTATGGTTGACTTAGTGGATTGGCTTTTGCTGGGAAATGGTTTCAATTATAGGTGTGAAAAGTGGTCAGCAAGAAAGCACCCAGAAATGGCATTGAGCTTCTTTCTGCCTTGTGGCTCTTTGTTCTCTGTGTTTAGTCACTGTTTGGTTTGTTCCAAAGTGGGGACCACAAGAAAAAACATCAGTCCTTGCCCTAACCAGTTTGGCACAGTGGATAGAGCGTCGGCCTGTGGACTAAAGGGTCCAAGGTTCGATTCCGGTCAAGGGCATGTACCTTGGTTGTGTGCACATCCCCAGTAGGGGGTGTGCAGGAGGCAGCTGATCAATGTTTCTCTCTCATCCATGTTTCTAACTCTCCCTTTCCCTTCCTCTCTGTAAAAATAAAATATATTTAAAACAAAACAAAACATCAGTCCTTGGTTAGCTGAAGAGATAAGGCAAATAAAAAGAGTTAAACACAGTTACAGTTTCACTATGATAAATGTCTTGATAGAGAGAATCACTGGGCATGTAAGACTCTAAAGATAAGGCCAGAGAAAGCTTTTTTAAAAATATATATATTTTATTGATTTTTTTACAGAGAGGAAGGGAGCTGACTCCTTCAACCCGCTACTGGGGATGTGCCTGCAAGCAAGGTACGTGCCCTTGACTGATGTCGAACCCGGGATCCTTCAGTCCACAGGCTGATGCTCTATCCACTGAGCCAAACCGGTTAGGGCCAGAGAAAGCTTTTTGAAGGAGATTCCTAAGCTGAATCTTAAAAGATGAGTTTGAAGTTCACCATATGTAGGTAGGATTGAGGAGTGGTTAGGATACACCCAGGATCTGGGATGGGGTGAGGAGGCAACATCTAAAAACAATATATTCTTTTGCCATGACTAGATTGGGGGTATGTGTAAGGGGAGGTGGAGTCATGGTAGGAGACGGGGCTAGAGAAGTAGTCTGGGACTAATTACAAAGATCCTTGTGTTACAGAACAGAAAGAGTGCCCCAGCCGGTTTGGCTCAGTAGATAGAACGTTGGCCTGTGGGCTGAAGGGTCCGGCCAAGGGCACGTGCCCAGGTTGTGGGCTCCATCCCCAGTGGGGAGCGTGCAGGAGGCAGCCGACTGATGGTTCTCTCTCATCATTGATGTTTCTATCTCTCTCTCCCTCTCCATTCCTCTCTGAAATCAATAAAGAAATATATTAAAAGGGAGAGAAACAAGATGGCGGCATAGGGTAGACACCGCATATGCAGCTGTGAACAACTATTTCAGAAAAACCACGAAAAGAACACACGGACACCCCTCGCACCCACAGGACGGCTGGCTGAGTGAAAATCCTACAACCAGAGAAGAGTCTGAGACTCAGAGCAGCAGCGGAAGCAAAGTACAGAGGTACGGAGGCGC
>PVJC01021620.1:0-28074 GCA_004026665.1 Murina feae
GCCACGGAACTAGAGCAAACCAAAGGGTTCTGTTGCAACTGCCTGCCTATGCTGGTAGTTGGAAGTGGCACCAGGGCACCAGGAAGTGGGAAAGCAAGGTGGCGGGCCGGGGAGCGGGTAAGAGGTGGCAGGGGGTTGGCGACCTGCTTGGCAGCTCTCCAGGCCCTTTGCGGGGCATCAGAGAGTGGGAAAGAGGCAGCAGGGGGTCAGTGGCCTGCTTGGTGGGCTTCCCAGGCTCCTTGCAGGGCACCAGGAAGTGGGAAAGCAAGGTGGCAGGTCGGGGAGTGGGAAAGAGGGAGCGGGGGGTCAGTGGCCTGGTTGGTGGGCTTCCCAGGCCCTTTGCGGGGCACCAGGGAGCAGGAAAGCAAGGCTGCAGGGGCTGGGGTCCTGCTTGGCAGCTCCCCAGACCCCTAGGCGACACCGGGAAGTGGGAAAGGAAGGCAGCAGAGGACGGGTGAGTGGGAAAGAGTTGGTGGCCTGCTTGGTGGCTTCCCAGGTCCCTTCCAGGGATCAGGGAGCAGGAAAAGGCTGGCCTGACCATGAGGTGAGGTTTTCCCTGCTTTCTGGTGGCTGGAGGAAGATGGGCAGTAGGCAAGCTTGGGAGGCAGGCCGCACCCAGCCCTGGCCACAGCTCAAAAAAGAGAACAACATGCAGGGGAGGGCAAGAGTCTGAGAGATCAACATAGAGGGGGTGCCTGCTCCAAGCCTCCACGGTATGCCTGGTGGCAGGTCCCCAGCAGGTAGACACACACAGGAAGACTGCTCTGAGCCTCAGACGCAGCTGGGGGCAGGTCCCCAGTGGCCACACACACACACACATACACACACAAAAGGTGCCTGGCAGACTGGGGTCATCATAGGACATCCACTGAGGGTTCCCAGACTGTGAGAGGGCACAGGCCGGGCTGAGGGACTCCCTCCACCCCGAGTGCACAAATTTTTGTGCACCGGACCCCTAGTTAAAAATAAAAAAGAAAAGCAACCTAAAATGCCATGATATCCTTAATCTTTAGGGATCCGGTGCCTTCTCCCTAGCTCTATTCCTACATCTAGGCCCCAAGATGGATGATCCAGCTTCAGTCGTTAAGTTCTCTCTCCAGATAGCAAGATGAAGAACAGAATGAAAAAAGTTACATTTCCTCTCTTCCCAGAGGTTGCACATAATTCTTTTGTTTACATCTTATTGGCCAGAAATTATTTGCATAATTATGCAAGAGAAGATAAAAATTTATATTTTATTCTTCAAAGTCTCCAGGTGGCCATGTTTCCTGTGAAAAATAATGAATTTTATGATGATAATATACGATTGGGGAAGAACAGCTGTTAGTGCAAACAATTGGTAGTCTTTGCCACAAAATTCCCAAAACACTGCATTCTCAGCACTACCTAGTCTTTAAAGTGACATTTAATTTCTTCTTCCACGTTTTTAAAATGAAAGTATAATTGTTAATAAATAAAGGCACCATAGATATCATCCTTTAAATTAAATTTCTGAATTATTTTTAGTGATAGTTGGGCCCTCAGCCCAGCCTGTGCCCTCTCACAGTCTGGGATCTCTCAGGGGATGTCCACCTGCTGGCTTAGGCCCACTCCCCAGGGGATTGGGCCTAAGCTGGCAGTCAGACATTGCTCTGGCAGCCTGGGAGCCCTTGGGGGATGTCCACTTGCCAGCAGGGAGCAGGAATAAACTGCAGTCGGACATCCTTAGCACTGCTGAGGAGGTGGGAGAGACTCCCACCACCACCACTGTACTGACAGCCATCAGCCTGGCTTGTGGCTAAGCAGTGCTCCACCTGTGGGAGTGCACTGACCACCAGGGGCAGCTCCTGCATTGAGCATCTTCCCCTTGGTGGTCAGTGTGTGTCATAGTGACCAGTCATTCCCAGTGGTTCTGCTGTTAGGGTCAATTTGCATATTACTCTTTTATTATATAGGATGGCTCAGATTGAATTAGCCCACAGACATGGATGGATTGCTGCTTTTTATCATGATCTTTAGCCTGTAATGAAAGTTATGCAAGATCTGTCCCCAATATACCTTTCTAGGCCTGTCACACACAATTCTTTTTCATGTATCTTTATACAATTTATGACATGCTGCAAAATGTCAAATGTTATATATTATTTTCTCAAAGAAACTAGATCTATTGTGCCACCCAAATATATCCTATATCTTAATTTTTTGCCTATGCTTATGCCACCTCAGTAGAATGACCCCGTCATACCCAGTCTAACTTTATCCACTCATCTAAGACTTAAAACAAAGATTTATTTCCTTTTTCTTTCTTTTTTTATTTTTTCCCCATCACCATTTATCCTCTAGACTAGACCCTCTTCCAGCTTCACCCACCTCCTTCCAGCACTGTAATCACCACACTGTTGTGCATATTCATGAGTTCTTTCTCTTTTTTTTCTCTCTCAAAAATTTAATTCCTCAAAAAAAGCTTCTCTAGAATCCCACAATCACAGGTGATTTCTCTAAATCCAATATAACTGGATGCCATAGTCATTCTTTCTTTTATTAATTCCCAATACCTATTATGTGTCACTGTGCTACATTTTACTCATGGCATTGATAGCCTAGTGTGGGACATTAATCAACTAATTTTTTTATGTATATACCACATTGTATTTCTATTGTTCATCTTGATAACCTTGCTCTCGGTGCTTATAAGTACTGGAAAAAACCCTATAAAATTGTGTCTGATTATCTGTATATTCTTTTGACACCTAGTACTGTGCCTTGCACTGCTACTTATATGTTCAGCAAAAATATTTGATGAATGAATATTGTTGGTGTGTTTTAGTTACTGCCTTCTCCCTTCCTCCAGAGAAGCAATTTCAAGCAAGTATGTTACCATTAAGTTAACTGCTGTAGTAAAATTCATTTAAAATCGAAGCACACCCTTTAAAATATGTACTTGTATCCTCATTACTGGAGTGGTGAGGATGGAGAAGAATCTGCAATATGAAAATCCAGCCTTTTGCCTTATTATAAATGCAAAGTGTCTGAATATAAGATTATGTGAATTTCAGGAGATACTGTCAGGTGTCTGGACTTGCACAAAACCCCAAACAAACACATAGATAAAGCAAAAGCCTGCTTACTCTGTATCTGCCTTCTATGATTAAGAGACAGAAAGAACAAACCATAAAGTGATATATCCAGGCATTTCTGGCAATACTTGCAGCCTGTTATAATCACTGTATAATATGTTTTCTGGCTCAGCAGCCTTTTCCTTGTTTCTTATTTATTCAGGCTCCAGATCTGTGGAGAGGATCATAATTAGGAGTCTGGTCATTCTTTTCCCAACTCCGATTCAATTAGCCATATGTTACAGGCAGCACACACAGTGGCTGTCAAATGTCAGCAATTATCAAAGGGAAAAGAAGGTTGTGAGGTCAAAGCCGTGGACTTATAAAAAGCTGTTGAAGTACAGGCGACTCCTAGTTATGGAGCATTAATCAGAGTTTTGTCTGGTCCTTCATCAGTCATCTCTGTGGACCAGCTCTGGAAATCTCAGCCTCTCCTACACGCAGGACAGAAGTGCAGAGCTCTTGGAGGAAAGGTATCAGAAAACGAAAGGAGTACACATGCCATTCTGTTTACAATCTTTATCTCAACAATGAAGAAAAATCAATAGGCATTTAGAATGTGGCAACTGCACTTTTATTTATTTATTTATTTATTTATTTATTTATTTATTTATTTAGTACATTTTTATTGATTTCAGAGAGGAAGGGAGAGGAAGAGAGAGACAGAAGCATGAACGATGAGAGAGAATCATTGATTGGCTGCCTCTTGCACGCCCCACGCTGGGCATCGAGCAGGAACCAAACCGTGACCTCCTGGTTCATAGGTCAACGCTCAATCACTGAGTCATGCTGATGGAGCTGGCAATTGCACTTTTAAATGAAGGCAGGAGGTCTTTTTTTTTTTTTTTTTGTAACTCATAAGGGCTGATTCCAAACAAATAAATGATTTACTTAGTACTCATTGTGGAACTCTTTATGCTTAATTGGGGCTGTGCTGAGTCAACGCTGCAGCGGGAAAGCCTTACCGTGGAGGGTCACCGTTAATGCATGTTAGTGGGAGAAGTGGAATTGAATTTAAGCATTTGGAATTCAAAGCTGTGTCAGTTCAGAATTTTTTTTTCTCTGTTACACACTGATTTGTTAGAGAAAGGGGATTGGAAGCCCTAAGGATAGATACAGTCTTCAAAAATAGTTAAAAGAAAATGAGTATTGAAACACATCCTTGAGGAAAAACTCACATAATTAGGTAGACTTCGTGAAGAAATCCAGTGCTTTTCAAAAATACCTATTAATTTTTAGCTAACCTAACCATTTATGCTCTTCTCCCCCGAAGGAGGAACCGAGCTACAATACAGCCACACTCCATTTAAAATAACACTTATTCCACAGCAGGTCTGCCTCTGAGGCTCACCTCCTCCTAGAAAACGCCCCTCACAAATCCCAGTAATAGTTCCATGAGTTCTAGAGAGTGTTTCTTTTTGGGAGGCTTGAGTATTTTACACACTATAATTTAAATGTCTCATATATGTCACTTTAACTTATTTATCTCTGGAGTTTGCTCTAGTCTAGAAATTATCTTCATTAAGAAAGTTCTGTAGTATTTAAGCAGGAAATTTAAAAGAATTACTTAAAAAAAGAGATGTTTTCATTGATTTGAGTGAGAGAGGAAGGGGAGGGAGAGAGAGGGAGAAACATCAGTTGGTGGCAACCTGACCCAGGGACTGGACCTGCAACCTGGGTATATGCCTGACCAAGAATAGAACCGGCAACCTTTTTCTTTTGCCCAGGACAACACACAACCAATTGAGAAACACCAGCTAGGCCTAATCTGGAATTTTGTTATTCTGTTTTAGCTGGCATAAAAAATATGTCCTTTCCCCACAGCCATGACCACTGAACTTTATTCAAGGAGCCAATTTGCTCTAGCATGATAAAGATGGTTGCCATTTCTTCATCAAACAAGTGAATTTTAGCTCAATTGTACTGAGCACATAAAAATTCCCTTTCGATTTCTTTTGCTCTAAATTTGTGTCCTTGTCTAGATACTAGTTTTGAGAATTTTCTCAAGGAAAAGTTGAGGTTTAGTTGAGGCAGGGAGAGGACCAATGAAGAGGCTTTTTAAATGTAAATTTTTATTTTTTCATATCAAATAGAGATTTTTTTTCAAACATTGAGAGGTTAAACTTTAATCTGGTAGAATGGAAACTGAGGAAACCTATAAAGCTACAAAAATAGAGGTGTGAACCTTTAGAATTTTTTCTCTTTGAGGTAAAAAAAAAATTGAGAAAGCATCTTGCTAAGAAGTCAGGGCACAGATTTCTGAGCCCTTTCAGAACTACCAAATGCCTCAGCTTTAAGCACTTTAATTTTCATAACTTAATTGGAATGACAAAGGAGGTGAGGGTTGCCAAAACCAATACGTTAAATGCCTGTCAGGACAGCAGGCCGCTCAGTGGTAACAGATAATTCACTCAGCAATGGTGCTCCCTCCTGTGATGCTGGCCACAGGGATGCGTCCTTGCTGTTGGCTCTCATTGGTTTTGAATGTGCATATTGACAGTTAGTTTCCGGAAAGCAAAGCCTCCAATGGAGGTCTTAGAGGGCCCGTAGATGGAGCAGCAGAAGAGAAATGTTTTTTCTACTAGGAGAGTTTAATTGAAACTACATGTGGTTCAAATGGTTGTTGTTCTTTTTCTTCTGACAATCCTTGCAAATCGCCTTTCACAAAGAGAAAACTCTTACTTATGTCCTTTATTTAAATCTGTGAGATGATAGCTTTAGTAAGTATTTCTGTGTTGGGCTTTAGTATAAGATTACTGAGGGTACAACACCGAGGCCAGGGCTGAATTTAACAGGCGGTTGGCTACAAGAAGCAGTGTTATTGACACGAGCAACTGGTTCATGTGGCTGGCTTCTTTAAGTTTTAAAATTTTGAAATTTAAAACACATGCAGTGACATCCTGCCATTTGTGACAACATGGATAGAGCTTAAAACATTATGCTAAGTGAAATGAGTCAGACAGAGAAAAACAAGTACTGTGTGATCTCACTTATATGTGGAATCTTAAACACACACACACACACACACACACACACACACAAAATAAAACAAAAAACCACAAGAAAATAAACAAAGAAAAAGAGAAAGAAAATAAACAAACAAACCCCAAACCCATAGGTACAGAGAACAGATTGATGTTTGCTGGGGAGGAGACTGGGCAAAAGTACAAACTTCCAGTTTTAAGATAAATAAATCTGGGGATGAAATGTATATCATGGTGACTACTGTATTGTATATTTGATTGAAAGTTGCTAAGACAGTGGATCTTAAAAAGTTCTCATCACAGAAAAAAAATTAAAATGTCTGAGGTGATGGATGATAACTATTGTGGTATTCATCTCTCAAAATATATGTAAGGGTTTTAGGAGCTCTGTGCCAGGAACTGGGTGCAGAAACCAAATATATATTTATTTTTTATTATGTTATAGTAGTGTTATCTCATTTAGTATTAGTTTACATTTTCCTGGGTTTACAGTAACTCATGAGTTGGGTGCTTTTCATACTATATATATATATATATATATATATATATATATATATGTATATATATTTGGCTTCAGAGACCAAGGGAGAGGGAGAGAGATAGAAACATCAATGATGAGAGAGAATCATTGTTCAGATGCTTCCTGCATGCTCCCCACTGGAGATGCAGCTCATAACCTTGGCATGTGCCTGATCAGGAATTGAACTGTGACCTTCTGGTCATAGGTCAACACTCAACCACTGAGCAACACCGGCTGGGCTATGTAGCCATTGGCTCTTTGGGTATCTTTTGTAAGTGGCTGTTTAAGTCTCTTGTTCATTTTCCTATTTGGTTATCAGCCTTGAGTATATTTATTTATTCTTCTCACTCTTCTTCTTCTTAATTTGTGGACTTGTTTATGTGTGTCACAATATTGTGTTCCACTCTGTGGCTTACTTTTTACTATTACTGGTTTCTTAAGAAACAATATAAATTTTAATATATAGTAAAATTTAATACAAATGTTTTTCTTATGATTATGCCTTCAGTGTCTTGTTTATGAAGACTTTCCCTGCTCTAGGTCATGAGGATAGATTCCTATATTATCTTCTAGAAGCTTGAGAACTTTATTTTGCACATCCAAATTTGTAATCCATTTGCAGTGGTTTTTTTCTGAATTGTACATGACTGGGCTCAAGGTCAATTCTACCCCTTGGATATCCAATATGCTCAGCAACATTTATTGTAAAACTAGAGGCCTGGTGCATGAATTCATGCATGGGTGGGGACCCTCGGTGTGGCCTGCTGGGATTGAGCCACAGGTCATGCTCCCAGGTTTGCACCCCCAGCCTCGTAGCCCTGCAGCTCCACCTGGCACCCTGCCCTGGCCTGGCGCTGCCCCCCTCACCTGCTCCACCATCCCGCCTGCAGAGTGATCAATCAGGGCTGGGCCACCCGCCTGGCTCCCTCAGCTCCTGGGAGCTGATAGCAGCGGTGGCTGTGCCCCCCCCCCCCCATGGCTGCTAGTTGCTGTCTGTGGGGTGATCAGTGGGATGATTGGGCCTCCACTTGCTCCTGCCTTGGCCTGGCACCATCTGCTCACCTGCTTCACCCACCTCTACTGCCGCCTGCTGCCAGCGCCACATCACCAACACCCACCGTATTTTGTGCCGCCCCCTGGTGGTCAGCACACATCATAGTGAGCAGTCAAACTCCAGGTAGAACCACTGCCTGAGGGGTCAATTTGCATATTAGGCTTTTATTATATAGAATTCTTCTTTTCTTTCTGAAGTCCAATCTTAGTCATTCAGGAATCTATATATGCATAGGTCTATTTCTGGAATCTTGTTTTTATCCCATTGTTTTGTCTGTCCTTTTAACATTACCATAATGTCTTAACTGCACATTAAATAAAATATCAATGTCCTGTAGATTAAGTCCTCTTGCCATGAACTTCTTTGAGAGTGTTCTCACTATTATTAGTCCACTAGGGACCCGGTGCACAAAAATTTGTGCACTCGGAGGGGGTCCCTCAGCCCAGCCTGTGCCCTCTCACAGTCTGGGATCTCTAAGGGGATATCCACCTGCTGGTGTGCCTGGCCAGCCTGGGTGAGGGGCTGAGGGCCGTTTTCAGGCTGCCCACCATCCCTTCAGGGTTTGGGTCCCTACTGGGGTACCTGGCCAGTCTGGGTGAGGGGCTGAAGGCTGTTTTCAGGCTGCCCAAAGCTCCCATTGACCCAATGTCTCAGTGAGGCTGGCTGGAATTAGGTTTCTGGGGTTTATTTATCTTCTATAATTGGAACTTTGTTGCCTTGAGCAGAGGCCTAGGCAGGCAATAAAGCCTCCTGTTTGCTCTAGTTCCGTGGCTGCCGGCTGCCATCTTGGCTGGGTTAATTTGCATACAGCTGCTCTGATTGGCTGTTTGGGCGTGGCTTGGTTGTTGGGCATGGCTTAGGTGCAATGGAGTGAGGGTCAATTTGCATATTACTCTTTCATTAGATTAGATTGCATTTCCATTTTGGAATCAGGCCAACCCATTACATTTTAATATATTTTCTAGAATCAGCTTTCTGAATTGCATAAAAACAATAAAAACCAAACATGCATACACATAAACATGCACATAAAATAAATTTTAAAACTGATGGAATTTTAGCTCAGAAGCACTGAATGTATAGCACAGTCTGAAGAAAACTGACATCTTCACTTGGTCTTCACAGTCATCACCATGGTATGTCTCTGCATTTAATGTGGTCTTCTTTAATGTGACTTAGTAATATTTTATAGTTTTCTGCTTAGAGATTCTGTGTATATTATGTGATATTTGATAATTTTATATTTTCTGCTTTGTTATAAATGGTATTATTGAAAATTATTTTTTCCCCTGTTAATTGATGATATGAAGAAGTGCATTTGTAGCTACTAGAAGTGAACGGGAATATTCTTCATGACCTTGGAGAGGAAAACAATATGCTCTGTGTATTTTTATGTAACAACCTTACCGAACTCTCTTGTTAATGCTAACTATTTATAATTCTTTTGGAATATCTTTTTTCCCAACATTACTGAGATGTAATTGATATATAACATTTGTAAATTTAAGGTGTACAATGTCATAATTTGATAGATGTGTATATATACATTTTTTAATCCATTTGTCTATTGACAGACACTTAGGTTGTTTCCATAGCTTAGTTATTGCAATGAACCACGGGATACAGATATCTCTTTCAGAGAATGATTTTATTTTCTTCAGCTAAATATCCAGAAGTGGAATTGCTAGATCATATGGTAGTTCTATTTATAATTTTTTTCCTACCAAAGATTTTATTTATTTATTTATTTTTTAAATTTCATACAGTTTTACAAAGATTAGTACATATATCTCTTTTTTCCCCTGCCCTTCCCCCCGCCACCCCTACCCCGCAGTGTTTTGTGTCCATTGGTTATGCTTAAATGCATGCATAAAAGTCTCTTGGCTGATCTGTTACCCCCCTCACCAACCCTCCCTGTCCTTGTTGCTGTAATTTGACAGTCTGTTTGATGCTGCTCTGCCTCTGTATCTATTTTTGTTCACCAGTTTATAATGGTTATTATTATCCATAGATGAGTGAGGACATGTGGTATTTTTCTTTCATTGACTGGCTTATTTCACTTAGCATTATGTTCTCCAGTTCCATCCATGCTGCTGCAAATGTTAAGAACTCCTTCCTTTTTACAGCGGCATAGTATTCTATTGTGTAGATGCACCACAGTTTTCTAATCCATTCATCTGCTGATGGGCACTTAGGCTATTTTCAAATTTTAGCTATCGCAAATTGTGCTGCTATGAACATAGGGATGCTATTTATAATTTTTTTTGAGGAACTCCCATACTAGTTTCCACAGTGGCTGCACCAATTTACCTTTTCCTTTCAGAATTTAATAAAAACACACACATATCATCTATGAATAATGAAGGTTTTATTTTTTTATGTCTTTCTTTCCAATGTTTTCTTCCTCTATTTTTTATTTTTTCTGTATTAGCTGTGTTCCCTTTCCGCACTGGCTGGGACCTTCATTCACTGTTGAGTGGGAGTGATGATAGTAGACATACTCATCTTGCTTCAAGTCTCAGTAGGAAAACTTTCATTATTTCACCATTAAGCTTAATGCTTGCTGTGTATTTTCTGTTGATACTTTTTCAAAATAAAGAAATTTCCCTTTTTCCTGATGTTCTAAGAATTTTTATTGTTTAATAGATGGTGAATTTTATTCCATTGTAATCTCCATTTATTAAGATGGTCATATCATTTTGCTCTTTTATTCTAGTAAGATGATACATTCTATTGATTAATTTTTGTAAGTTCAACTAGTCTTGCATTTCTGGAGTAAACCCAAATTTTCATATTTTGTTAAATTTTATTTGTTAATACTTTATGTAGAATTTTTCAATCTGTGTTCTGGGTAATATTGGCTTAGAGTTTTTCTTTCTCATAATGTTTTTGTCATGTTTTGATTTTAAGGTTATGAAGCTCCCTCAAAAATGACGGGAAATAGTCCCTCATTTACTGTTCTGTAGAAAAGTCTGTTTAAATGTTTGGTAGAATTCACCAGCAAAGCCATCTGGACCTGTTGTTTTTTTTCTGTGGGAAGGAATTAAACTGAGAATCCAGTTTTTTAATAGTTATAAAAATTTTTCAATTTTCTATTGCTATGTTAGATGTGGGAAATTATGTTTTTGTTCATACGTCTAAATTTTAAAGATTATTACATGAAGCTTTTCATAACATCCTATTGAGATCATTTCAATGTCTGTCTGCTCTAAGGCAAGGGCCAGGAAACCGTAGATCTCAGGTCAAACTTGGCCCATGGCCTGCTTTTGTTTGAACCCGTGATCTATGAATAATTTTTATATTTTAAAAGGCTATTAAAAACAAACAACAACACATGCACACAAAATATTCGACAAAGACCTTAATTCCTGCTATTTCCTTAGTAGTTCTTCCCCTTTTATTTGTTTGATTTAATTTCCTATTCTCAACTATCTTCCTGAGAGTACAATTTTTGTAAATAGTAAATGTATATTGGAAAAGATTAAGTTTACTCTCATGTGATTGGCAATGTTCTATATCCTTACTGATTTTTTGTTTCCTTATTCTATTAGTAAGAGTTGTGTTAAAATCTGTTTTATTATAGGTTTGAATACTTCTCCTTGTAGTTCTGAAAGAGCTTTGCTCTATATACTTTGAGACTATGTTATTACATTTACATAAATTTAGAATTGTTATACCTTTCTGACGAGTTGAATCTTTTATCATTATTAATTGGGATGATGAAGTGCCTTCTAAGCAGTGGAACACTAAACAAAGCACAGATAGAAGAAAATGTGAAATATATTTTGGGATAGAAAATAATACCATTTAATTGTATTGTGAGGTCCACTTAAAAGGGGAAAGGAAGCTGTAAAATTACAAGAGACCATCAATCAACTGGATACAACTGACATCTACAGATTATTTCATCTAGCAAAAAAAAAAAAATACACATTCTTCACAAGCTCCCATGAACCATTCACTAAATCAGACCATAAAACAAACATTAAATAATTCAAAGAATAAAAATAATACAATATTTGCTCTTAGACTACAATGGAATTAAACTAGAAATCAGTAACAGAAAGATAATCAGAAAATACTAAAATATGTGGAGATTAAGCAACACACTTTTATTTTTAAATATATTTTTATTGATTTCAGAGAGGAAGGAAGAGGTAGAAACATCAACAATGAGACAGAATGATTGATTGGCTGTGACTTGTATGTCCCACACTGCGGATTGAGCTTGCAACCTTAGCATGACTAGGAACTGAACTGTGATCTCCTGGTTTATAGGTCAATACTCAACCACTGAGCACACTGGCCAGGCTAAGCAACACACTTAAGACATGGATCAAGCAAGAAATCTTAAGAGAAATAAAAAATTAGTTTGAACTAAGAAAAAATGAAAATACAACTTATCAAAATTTATGGGATGCAGAGGCAAGTACCACTTAGAAAGAACTTTATAGTATTGAATGCATGTATTAGGAAAGAAGAAAGATATAAAATCAATTATTGGAGCTTCTATTTTAGGTAACTAGAAAAAGATGAGCAGATTAAATCCAAAATAAGCAGAAGGGGGAAACAAATTAGAGTAGAAATCAATGAAATTAAAAACAGGACATCAATAAAGAAAAAATAATGAAACCAAAGTTGCTTATTTGAAAAGATCAATAAAATCGATATGTCTGTATCCAGGCTAACTAAGAAAAAAAGAGAGAACAAAAATTACTAATATTAGAAATGAAAGAGAGGATATCAACACAGGTCCTATGAACATTACAACAAAAATAAATACTATGGACCGGAAAACCAAGATGGTGGCATAAGTAAACACCTGAAATTGCTGCCTTGCACAACCATTTCAAAACCACAATGAAAAGAAAAAACAGACACCACCAAGACCCACAGGAAGGCTGGCTGAGTGGAAATTCTACAACTAGAAAGAGACTGAGATTCAGAGGAGGTGCGGAAGTAAAGTGCAGGTAAAGTGCGTGGAGAGGGCTGGCAACTGAGGACGTGGTTGTCTTTTTCAATCTGGGAGGAGTCACAAGCTCCCGGTGGCTCTGAACTCCAGTTCTGGGTGAGTTTCTGGGGATCCAGATTCATATGGGGAGAAGCTGGACTGTCTGGCACTGGGAGGAACCTCAGAGTGGCTTTCTCTCCATGGTGCAGAGGGACCCTGAGACTCGGTGCCTCTTAGGACAGGACTGAGAATCAGCCATAGCTGTTTGCCCCACCCTGTTGATTCCCTGAGACCCTGCCCCACCCAAGCTGCTATGAGAGGCTTTTGCATATAAAAGGCTGGGTAGTCTCAGGCAGAAGCTAAAATAGCACCTCCTTAGAGATCCAAGAGCCAGTGTACTCAGTGGTCAGAGCGGGACCACCCAGATTACAACTCCTCAGATCCATAAGGGACACACTCAGGGGGCAGACTCAGTGAGCACCAAAGCCCCACTGAAGCAAGTCTTGCCCCATAAGGGTGTCTCCAGCACAGAAGTTCTTCCACCATAGACACAGCTGATTCTCATAGCCAAGTGGCTTGGAGGTCAAATCCTCCCAGTGATACCAATAACAATCAAGGCTTAGCTATAACAAGACTGCACAAAGCCTACAAAGGGGTGCATCAAGAGTGTCCATCTCAGGTAATTGGGGAGGCTGAGCCACTGGGCCCTATAGGACACAGAAAGCCACTCTATCAATGCAGGGAAGCAGCCAAAATGCAGAGACAAAGAAACAGGTCACAAATGGCAGAAATGGAGGAAAGCAAATAACTGGATATAGAGTTCAAAACCATAGTTATAAGGTTTTTCAATAATTTTCTAGAGACCACCGATAAATTTAGTGAGACCCTCGAGAATATGAAAAGGGACCAGCTACAGATTAAGCATACACTGACTGAAATAAAGAATAATATACAGAGATCCAACAGCAGACAAGAGGATCCCAAGAATCAAGTCAAAAATTTGAAATATGAAGAAGCAAAAACACCCAACTGGAAAAGCAAAAAGCAATAAGAATCCAAAAATATGAAGATAGTGTAAGGAGCCTCTGGGACAACTTCAAGTGTACCAACATCAGAATTATAGGGGTGCCAGAAGAAGAGAGAGAGCAAGATATTGAAACCTATTTGAAGAAATAATGACAGAAAACTTCCCCTACCTGGTGAAAGAAATAGAGTTACAAGTCCAGGAACCCCAGAGAACCCCAACCAAAAGGAATCCAAAAGAACCACACCAAGAAACATCATAATTAAAATGCCAAGGGCAAAAGACAAAGAGAGAATCTTAAAAGCAGCAAGAGAAAAGCAGTTAGTTACCTACAAGGGAGCACCCATTCGACTGTCAGTTGATTTCTCAACAGAAACTTTGCAAGCCAGAAGGGAGTGGTAAGAAATATTCAAAGTGATGAATATCAAGAACCTACAACCAAGATTACTTTACCCAGCAAAGCTATCATTCAGAATTAAAGGTCAGATAAAGAGCTTCACAGACAAGAAAAAGCTAAAGGAGTTCATCACCACCCAACCAGTATTATATGAAATGCTGAAAGGTATCCTTTGAGAAGAGGAAGAACAAGAAAAGTAAAGATAAAAATTATGAACAACAAATACATATCTAACAAAAAGTGAACCTAAAAACCAAGTGAATAAAAAATCTGATGAACAGAATAAACTGGTGAATAGAATAGAATCAGGGGCATAGAAAGGGAGTGGACTGACAATTCTCAGGGAAAAATGGGTATGGGGGGTGTGGGAAGAGACTGGACAAAAATCGCACACCTATGGGTGAGGACAGTGGTGGGGGGAGGTAAGGGCAGAGGGTGGGGTGGGAACTGGGAGGAGGGGAGCTATGGGGAAAAAAAGAGGAACAACTGTAATAATATGAACAATAAAGATTAAAAAAATACTATGAATAACTCAATACCCACAAATTTGATAATTTGTATGAAATGGATCAATTCCTTGAAAGATAACAATTTGCCAAAATTCTCACAAGAAGAAGTAGATTATCTGAATAGGCCTATAACTATTAAATAAATTGAATCAATTATTAATAACCTTCCAAAAAATTAGCACCAGTCCCATATGGGTTCACTGGTAAATTCTGCCAAATATTTAAGGAAGAAATTATACCAATTCTCTACAATATCTTCCAGAATATATAAGCAGAGAGTACTTCCTAACAAATTCTATGAGGTCAGCATTACCTAATTACCCAAACCAGACAAAAGCATTACAAGAAGAAACTACAGACCAGTATCTCTTATCAATACAGATGCAAAAATCTTCAACAAGCTATGAGCGAATTAAATCCAACAATGTATAAAAAGACTTATACACCATTACCAAGTGCAATTTATCCCAGGTGTGCCAGGCTGGTTCAACATTCAAAACTCAATGCAATCCATTACAACAGGCTGAAATAAAATAAAACAAAAATCACATGATCTTATCACTAGATGCAGAAAAAGCGCTTGACAAAAACTGAACACCCATTCATGATAAAAACTTTCCTAACTTTATAAACAACATCTACAAAAAAACCTACTATTAATTTTTTTAATAGTAAGAAATCTGAAGCTTTCCCAGTAAAATCAGGTTGAAGGCAAGGATGTCCACTCTCACTACTTTTTTCAATATTTTGCTGGGAGTTTTAGTTAATATAACAATTGAAGAAAATAAAATACAATACAGATTGAGAAGAAGGAAATAAAACTGTCCTTGTTCACAGATGACATGATTATCTATGTAGAAAATCTGAAAGAATTGACCAAAAAACTCCTGAACCTGATAACTGATTATAGTAGTACTAGGGGCCTGGTGCACAAAAATTTATGCACTCAGGGTGTCCTTCAGCCTGGCCTGTGCTCTCTTGCAGTCTGGGACCCCTCAGGGGATATCCACCTGCCTGGCCAGCCTGGGTGAGGGGCTGATGGCTGTTTGCAGGCTGGCCAAGCCCCAGTGTGGACCCTCACCCCACTGGGGTGTGGCCAGCCTAGGTGAGGGCCTGAGGGCTTTTTTCAGGCTGCCCACAGCTCCTTTAGGTTTTGGGTCCCTACTGGGGTACCTGGCCAGCCTGGGTGAGGGGTTGAGGGCCATTTTCAGGCTGCCCACAGTCACTTCAGGTTTTGGGTCCCTACTGGGGTGCCTGGGCAGCCTGAGTGATGGGCTGAGGGGTGTTTTTAGGCTGCCCACAGCTTCCATTGACCCAATGTCCCAGCAAGGCTGGCTGGAAGCAGGTTCTGGGGTTTATTTTCTGTAATTGATACACTGTTGCTTTAAGCCGAGGCCTAGGCAGGTAACGAATCCTCCTGCTGGCTTCAGCTCCGTGGCTTCTATAATTGAGAGAATGTTGCCTTAGTAGAGGCCCAACCAGCCTAGGCAGACAGTTTCCTCCATCGTTGGTGCAATGGAAGCCTCCTGTTTGCTTCAGCTCTGTGGCTTCTATAATTGCAACTATGTTGCTGTGAGCAGAGAGAGGCCCAGCCGACCTAGGCAGATAGTTTACTCCTGGTGCAATGGAAGCTTGCTGTTTACTCTAGCTCCGTGACTGCCAGCCTCCATTGTGGCTGGGTTAATTTGCTTACAGCTGCTCTGATTGACTGGTGGGCGTGGCTTAGGCGTCCTGTAGAAATGGTCAATTTCAATATTACTCCTTTATTAGATAAGATTAGAGGATTAGAGATTAACATACAAAAATCAATTGCTTTTCTATATACCAGCAATGAATAAGTAGAATTTGAAATGAAAAACACAATGTCATTTATATTATCACCCCCACAATAAAATAGGTATAAGTAACAAAATATGTACAATATCTGTAAGGGAAACAAAAAATTCTGATGAATGAAATCAAAGAAGAATTAAAGAAATGGATAGGTATTCCATATTCATAGATAGGAAGACTCAATATTGCTAACATATCACTCCTCAATTTGATCTAGAGATTCAATGCAATCCCAATCAATATCCAAGCAACCTATTTTGTGGATATTAATGAAGTGATTCTGAAGTTTGTATGCAGAGACAAAAGACCCAAACTAGCCAACACAAAATTGAAGGAGAAGAACAAAGTTAGAGGAATGACATTACCTGACTTCAAGACTTATAAAACTACATGAGCAAGACAATATAGTGTTGATGAGAGAATACACAAATGGATCAATGGAATAGAATAGGGAGCCTAGAAACAGATCCACATAAATGTAGTCGGTTGGTCTTGGACAAGGGAGCAAAGGCAATACAATTGAACAAAGATAGTCTTTTCAACAAGTGGTCCTGGAATAAGTGGACATCCTCATGAAAAAAAAAAAAAGAATTTAGATCCAGATCTTATGCCTTTCATAAGAACTAACTCAAAATGGATCATGGACATAAATGCTAAATGTAAAATTTTTTAATTCCTAGAAGATGACATAGGAGAAAATCTCCATGATGTTGTATATGTGATGCCTTTTTATATACAACACCAGAACAAAATAATTTATTAGCTGAGCTTCATCAAAATGAAAAACTGCTGTATGAAGGACACTGTCAGGAGAATGAGAAGACAAACCACAGACTAATATACAAAGAACTCTTAAAATTCAACAATATGAAAAACAACGAGATTTAAAAATGGGCAAAATCCTAAACAGAGAACTCACCAAGAAGATATTCAGATGGTAAATAAGCATATGATAAGATCTCCATATCACACATCACTAGGGAGATGAAATTTAAAATGATGAGATATTATTGGTAGAATGGCCAAAACTCAAAACACAACCCCAAATGCTGGTGAGAATGGGAGTCCTTGGTGAAGCAACAGGGACTTCCACTCATTGTTAGTGGGAATGCAGAATGTGACAGCCACTTTGGACAAACAGTTTAGTGGTTTCTTACAAAACTAAACATACTCTTACCATACAATCCAGCTATTATGCTCCTTTGTATTTACCAAAGGAGTGGGAAACATATGTCCACACAAAACATGCACATGGTTGTTCATTCATAATCACCAAAAGCTGGAAGCAACTGTGACATCCTTCCGTAGGTGAATGGATAAATGAACTGTGGTCCATTCAGATAATAGAACATGATTCAGCACTACAAAGGAGCTATCAAGCCATGCGAAAGGTTGGAAGGAACTTAAATACATATTACTAAGTGGAAGAAGCCAATCTGAAAAAGCTACATCCTGAATGATTTCAACTATTCAACATCCCGGAAAAGGGGTTTTGCCAGGGGCTGGGACATGGGGAGGGAGGAAAAGGCTGAGTACAGAGAATATTTAGGGCAGTGAAAACACTCTGTGTGATACCATAAGAAGATTATGTGTTAACATATATTTGTCTAAACCCACAGAATGTACACCACTATAAGTGAGTGGTAATGTAAACTAGGGGCTTTGGGTGCTTATGATGTATTAGTGTAGGTTCCTCAGTTTTGTCAAATGTGTCACTTTGGTGGGGATGCTGATCATGGGGGAGGCTATGCCTATGTAGGGGTATATGGGAAAACTCTGTAAATGTCCCTCAATATTGCTGTGAATCTAAAATTGTCCTAACAGATAGTCTTAATTAAAAAAAAAAAAGATGGAAACATTATTTTGGTGTGCTTTAAGTGTCAGAGGGAAGTGTTTGCATTTAAACCATTCAGAGAATTTTGAACCTAGTTTTTCTTTCCTAAACTCAAGCTGGTCATAATCTCAAGCAATAAGGGAGACTTTAAGGTGTTAGACATCTTTTTCACGCATTTAACCACAATAAGTGACCTTAAGCATTTAGTCTTAAACGTTAAGTTTTAATGTTTATTCTACCATTTCATCTCACCTTTCTCAAGAAACCAGGGAGGTAGTAGAATTTTTTTAAAAATTTTTGTTTTATTAAGGTATTACAAAGAGTATTACATATGTCTCCTCCCCCCCCCTTGACCTTCCCCTGGCCTCCCCTACCCCCCAGTGTCTTGTGTCCATTGGTTATGCTTATATGCATGCATAAAAGTCCTTTGGTTGATCACTTACCCTCCTCCCACTCCTCCCCAGCCTTCCTGCTGTAGTTTGACAGTCTGTTCAATGCTGCTCTGCCTCTGTATCTCTTTTTGTTCACCAGTTTATAATGGGCTTTATTATCCATAAATGAGTGAGATCCTGTGGTATTTTTCTTTCATTGACTGGCTTATTTCACTTAGCATAATGCTCTCCAGTTCCATCCATGCTGTTGCAAATGATAAGAATTCCTTCTTCTTTATAGCAGCATAGTATTCTATTGTGTAGATGTACCATAGTTTTCTAATCCATTCATCTGCTGATGGGTACTTAGGCTGTTTCCAAATCTTAGCTATGGTAAATTGTGCTGTTATGAACAAAGGGGTGCATATATCCTTTCTGATTGGTGTTTCTGGTTTCTTGAGATATATTCCCAGAAATGGGATCACAGGGTCAAATGGGAGTTCCATTTTTAACTTTTTGAGGAAACTCCATACTGTTCTCCACAGTGGCTGCACCAGTCTGTATTCCCACCAGCAGTGCACGAGGGTTCCTTTTTCTCTGCATCCTCTCCAGCACTTGTTGTTTGTTGATTTGTTGATGGTAGCCATTCTGACAGGTGTGAGATGGTACCTCATTGTTGTTTTGATTTGCATCTCTCGGATTATTAGCGACATTGAGTATGTTTTCATATGTTCTTGGCTTTCTGAATGTCCTCTTTTGAAAAAGTGTCTATTTAGGTCCTTTGCCCATTTTTTGATTGGATTGTTTATTTTCCTTTTGTTAAGTTGTATGAGTTCCCTATAAATGTTGGAGATTAAACTCTTATTGGTGATAACATTGGCAAATATATTCTCCCATGCAGTGGGCTTTCTTGTAATTTTGTTAATGATTTCTTTTGTTGTGCAAAAGCTTTTTATTTTGATGTAGACTCATTTGTTTATTTTCTCTTTAGTTTCCAATGCCCTAGGAGCTGAATTGGTAAAAAAAAAATGCTTATGTCTGAAATTTTGTTGCCTTTAAATTCTTCTAGTATTTTTATCATTTCTCATCTTACAGTTAAGTCCTTCATTCATTTTCAGTTTACTTTTGTGTATAGTGTAAGTTGGTGGTCTAGTTTCATTTTTTTGCATGTATCTGTCCAATTTTCCCAACACCATTTATTGAAGATACTGTCTTGACGCCATTGTATCTTCTTGCCTCCTTTGTCAAATATTAATTGAGCATATTGGTTTGGGTCGATTTCTGGGTTCTTTATTCTATTCCATTGATCTATATGTCTGTTCTTGTGCCAGTACCAGGCAGTTTTGACAACAGTGGCGTTGCAATACAGCTGGATATCTGGTATTGAGATCCCACCTACTTGTTCTTCTTTCTCAGGATCGCTACAGCTATTCAGGGTCTGTTTTTATTCCAGATGAATTTTTGGAGAGTTCGTTCTAGGTCTGTGAAATATGCCATTGGTATTTTAATGGGAAGTGTATTGAATTTATAGATTGCTTTGGGTAGTATGGACATTTTAATGATGCTGATTCTACCAATCCACAAACATGGTATGTTCTTCCATCTGTTTATGTCTTCCTCTATCTCTTTTTTCAATGTCCTGTAGTTTTCTGAATAGAGGTCTTTTACCTCTTTAGTTAAGTTTATTCTTAAGTATCTTATTTTTTTTGATGTGATGGTAAATGGGATTGCTTTTTAAATATCTCTTTCTGTAAGTTCACTATTGGTGTATAGAAATGCCATCAATTTCTTGGTGTTAATTTTGTATCCTGGTACATTGCTGAATTCATTTATTAAGTCTAATAGTTTTTTAATGGAGTCTTTAGGGTTTTTTTTATGTACAATATCATGTCATCTGCAAATAAGGACAGTTTTACTTCTTCTTTTCCAATTTGAATGCCTTTTATTTCTTCTTCTTGTCTAATCACAATGGCTAATACTTCCAGTACTATGTCAAACAGGAGTGGTGAGAGTGGACATCCCTGTCGTGTTCAGTAGTAGAAAATTTTAAACAAAAACAATGAATGAGAACCTGTTTATTATTCTTTTGTGAAAATACTCATGCTAGGTTTTCCTTTATTTTCTTCTAAACAATGACCTTTGAAATGAAAACAAACAAACAAACATATAAAACTGATGGAAAAACGAAGTGAAAGTCTTTCATCAGAACTGACTCAGTGCAGAGCTACATGTGTTCTAATCTTTATTTTAAAGAACAGCTGTGGTGTGATTCTGGTTTGGTGGGTGGAGATGCTACATTAAGATTCAAGATGCATTCAGCTCTGCCAGAGTTGCAAAGTGACTTGCTCAACAACACTAGGGTTGAAGCTAATTAAAGGAAGGTATGGTGCAAGAGCAGCTGAGGAGGATCCCTGAAAGCTTTTTACACAGTACACAGATGCTCATCTAACGAACAGAAGGATGCTCTGGGCTTTAGACTAGTTTCAACTCCTGTCTCAGCTAACAGCCACTAAATCCACAGCTACCATAACTGCAATGATTTTTCTGAATGCCTGAACTCTTCATTTTTTACTTCTCTTAATGGGACCCTCATCTTCCCAGCTTTCCATCACTCAGTACTAAGGGTTCAGCAAAAAACAGGTTCCAGCTGGGATGGGATGCTGGTGTCCTTATCTGACAGGAGAGATATCTATTATATAACCACTTCTATTCCCTTACGTGTAATGAGACCACAGATAAGTGCTTTATCTGCCTCTGCTTTCTTTTCTGTATCTGTCATCTGAAGATAATAGAGTTACACCTCCTCCTTACACATTTTAGTGACACACTTGTGAAGATAAATTGAGGCTGAATGGTAATGTGTCTGCAAAGTGCCAAGAGCACTGGGAATAAAGGCTATGTATAAATAAAATTTATTATGAATGCCTGAATATTAATAAAGGCTTTTACGGTATATTTTACCCTTTGGACACTCCACAAAGTCACAACTGTTGAATATCAAGCAGACCTCGCTACCCGCCCAAATAACACTTTAAAATTCTAAGTTTGACCCTAGGAAATAACCATGAAGATAAAACCTGTCTCTGTGCTCCAGGTTCCCCTCTTCCTTCTCAGGAGGATGTATCTGTGCCAGCACATAAGTTCAGGGCTTTCATGGACTTCCTGCCGAATATCCTCTCAGCCAAGGATTTCATAAATGTTTCCATTGAGGTAGAAGTGATGGACACAAACCTAATGTGTTATCTTTTAGTATTTTTTAAATTTTGAAACAGTACACAGTCTTTAGCCAAGTGGTTTAATCTAAAATGAGCTTTACCAGGTTTTAATCTAAGTATCAGGAGGAGGCGTTTTTTTCTTCTTCTTTCTTTCTGATGGTGGGAGGGGTGAGGAAAGAAGGGAAATAGCAAGTTAGAGCTTCTGAAATCTTACTGCATAGGTACAGGTATTAAAAAATAACTGCAGTGCTGAGCACTTTATATACTATTCAACCACATTTATATACTATTAAATGCAACTCTCAGGTAGGTAGGACTTCCTTCATTTTGTAGAAAAGACTACAGTAGTCCTCCCTTCCCCATGATATGTCAAAACCCCCAGTGGATGCCTGAAACCATGGGTAGTATGGAATCCTATGGATACTATGGTTTCCCCGCTCACATGCATAATACCTATAATAAAATTTAATTTATAAGTTAAGCACAGGGAGAGATTAAAAACAATAATAATAAAATAGAACAACTATAACAACATACCATAATACAAATTATGTGAATGTAGTCTCTCTCGCTGTCTCAAAATATCTTATTGTACTGTCCTCACTGAACACACTTTTCACTGAAAGGAAGCCCTTTACAGCTTCTCTTTGGCAGCACCCCTACTCTTGCACTTTGGGCTCATTATTAAGTAAAATAGGGGTGACTTGAACACAAGCACTGAGGTGATACCACCACGCTCAGTCTGATAACCTGGCTACTAAGTGATTCACAGGCAGGGTTATATACGTCTGGACAAAGGGATGAGTCACATCCCAGGCAGATGCAAACAGACTGCATGAGATTTCATCATCTTATTCAGAACTGCACACAGTTCTTATGAATTGTTTATTTCTGAATTTTGCCATTTTATATTTTTGGACCTTGGTTCACTATATATAACTGAAATCTCAGAAAGGGAAACCGGGGGCGAGGGGGGACTACTGTACTGAAGCTTGAAGAGATTAAATAATTATCGGAAGTCACACAGCCAGAAAAGACTTGAGTTGAGCTCAAATTTGAACCCAAGCTTGATTGACTCCAAAGTGCTTTTCTTTAAAAAAATTTTTTTAATTGACTTCAGAGAGGAAGGAAGAGGAAGAGAGAGAGAGAGAAGCATCAGTGATGAGAAAGAATCATTGATCAGCTGCTTCCTGCACACCCCCTGCTGGGCGTGCAGGAGGCATGTGTGCCCTATGCATGTACCCTGATTGGGAATTGAACTGTGACCTCCTGTTTATAGGTCAACGCTCAACCACTGAGCCAGGCCAAAGTGCTTTTCTTTAACAAATTCTAATTATGTAAAACTTCCCCTAGGATTAACTTTGGACTCACCTCCTTCCCTTTAATTCTTACTGGTTGAGCTCACATCTTTTGATGGTAACAGGTCTCTGTGTCCCTGACTCTGCAGTTCTTGTAACTAAAATAGACATGTGTATACTCAGCATGTTCTCCGGGAATAATTATGTTGTGGTGAAATGTCATCAATACATCTTTGGTATCATCCAAATGCTTTTCAGTATTTCATCAAATTTAATGATGAATGTGTTTCATTATAAATCAGAAAAAAAGTAATGCTGCCATAATACATTTATGTATGACTCAACCTGAAGTCCTTTTCTTCATCAGCAATTTTCTTGACACTGTGCAGCATTTATCACGAATCTCTCTTTGCTTCCACTATAGTGTATGTTTTTACTTCTCCTGCTCCTTCTTAGTGTTTCCTCTTGTTATTTTTTGCTTGCTCTTCACTTTAACATGTATTCCTCCCAACGCTCTTGTGTAAGAGTTCTGTTATGTTTTTCTTTCCCAATTTTCCTCCAATGTTTGCGATCTTTATGTAGGCTTTTATTTTTTTACAGCATGAACCTGGATTCAGGCAATGGAGACTTGAATTTCCATCCATTCTCTCCCCTTGTATACTTATGCTTGTCTCTCATACACACATAAACACATACACCCCATCCAGTCCCATCTCTGTGTTTCCCGTACATAGTACGTAAATTACTATATCAAGGAATTCATAACATCATACTTTTTTCCTATAATTTTTAAAAAATCAAAGTGAGCCCTGGCAGGGTAGCTCAATTAGTTAGAATGTTGTCCTGATATGCCAAGTTTGCAGGTTTGATTCCTGTCAGGGTACATACAAGAAACAATCAATGAATGCAAAAATAAGTGGAACAACAAATTGATGTTTCTCTCTCTCAAATCAATCACCAAAAAAGTAAAATAGCCCTAACAGGTTTGGCTCAGTGGATAGAACATCGGCCTGCGGGCTGAAGGGTCCCAGGTTTGATTCTGGTCAAGGGCATGTACCTTGATTGCGGGCACAACCCCAGTGGGGAGTGTGAAGGAGGCAGCTGATTGATGTTTCTCTCTTATCGATGTTTCTAACTCTCTATCCATCTCCCCTCCTCTCTGTAAAAAATCAATTAAAAAAAAAGAAAAATAAAGTGACAGGGATATATGGAAATTAGATTCTTAATAAAATCAGTGATACACAGTAAAGTTTATTAGTAAAAGAAATAACTAGAATTAATTTATTAGAGCCATTATCAAACTTTGTGAGTGTACTGTTTCATTTTCACATGTTTGTTTTTTCAGAAATACGGACTGCCACATGCAGCACCTCATTTGGATGTGTCTGGAGCCCTGGAAGCTTGACTACCCTACGTTCTCCTACAAGTGAACATTGAGAGCTTGTTTGGAGGTTCTAGTAGGAAAGCACAGCTGCTCGTATACCCTTAATGGAAGAAGAACCTCTCCTCTATCAGGTAAGGTCATCCTCTCCCACCAAGCTTGCAGCCTGAAGCTTCAGGAGGGATGCACATAGAGCAGTGAGGGAGGAAGGGGACACCTGCCTAGCCAGCTAGATTGGCTGAATCAACCACGGCCATCAATGGGGTGACAGATGTCACAACCAGATCACTCTCACATCCTTCTCATGTGATCCTCTCTCCTCCATAGGCTTCTCTCTACTTCTTCACAGTTATTCACCCACTGTCATTTCATGACTCAGCTGCCTGTCTACAAAAGTATTAATTGGGGACATTATTGACATGTCCTCTTGTTTGTCACAGCCATTTGTTCCACTGCCATTGCTCTGATTGTTTGGTCTTTTATCCAGAGCTCTCCCTCACTTAGAAAAATTTAATTTTTTTTTAAGGCTTCACAACATGTCAAGTGTAAAACCCTTGATTTTATCTATTAATATCCTTCTCACTAGCTCTGTCCTAAAGTAGCGGGAAGTCTCTCACATCAATAACTATAATTTTTTCTTTTAAAAATTGGCTACCATTTTCCAAGAACACCCTGAAAGTATTTAAAAGAGAAAATAGTTTAAAAATGTTTCTTTACAAGTTTTGTGGTCTATTTCTCCATGGAGCAGAGAATCATCCTATTGACTTTTTCTTTCACATGTAGTTCCATTGAAAATTACCTTGTGAAGACTCACTTTTATCTCTAGGGTATTCTTTCAACTACGCTAATTATGATAAATAAGACCTGCACATTCTAAGATTGTAAAATAGAGTATTAAGATCCAACAAATGTTTGCCATAGGTAGTTGTTGTTTTTTAATTTTTAAAATTTGATTTTTAGAGAGGAAGGAAAGAAGAGAGAGACATTGATCTAAGAGAGATACATTGTTCCATTGCCACACACACATGCCCTGACTGGGAATCAAATCTGCAACTTAGGTATGTGCCCTGATGGGGAATCGAACCCCGGTGCATGGGCCGAATATCTGAGCTTCTTCACCTATTCAACTGAGCAACATCAGCCAGGGCTGCCACAGGTTATTTTTAATCCTAATTTTTTTTACCACTTCACACAAAATGCTATAAACTACTCTTGTACTCATAGATACATGACCTCCATCCAAAGTATCAGAAAGAAAACTTACTGCTTCTTCCCTTTGATGTTCTTTCCTCTTCCTACACACACTTAATGGAGACATCTGACTGACGATATTCAGCTTGTCAAATTAGACAAAAAACAGCCCAATTTTCCTTGTCATTTGCAAAAAAAGTAAACCAAAAAAAGGATGTCAGAAATATATACACTCTATTGTGCCCTTAGCCCATTCCTTGCTAATCATAAGAAGATTGACGAATGGTTTTTACAGTTCCCTTAATTTTGATGCTCTCTCTTGAAGAATGGATTTTTATTACTAATGAAATGCATGTGCAACATGCAAAAAATAAAGAGAAATTTCTAGAGAGAAAAGTAGATAATTAAAATATCTGGGCTTCTTCATCTATTCAAATGCTTGATCCACTCTGCAGAAAACTCTACCTGTTAGAGTAAAGGAAGGAAGCTGAATAGAAGAAAAGACAGCAGGAGTTCCCTAAAGGGCTTAAAATTAATTCCAAGTATCTATAAATAACTGGACCTGCAGATTATATATGTAAAATGCTGGCACACTCATATCTGTTCTCTATGTAGCCTCTCTTGTCTTTATCCCCTACCCCATTCAAATTTATTCCCTTTCTTTTCTCTTTCCTCACAACATTTTCCACAGTAGTCTACATATACTGTAGAAGAACAGAAACCATCCCTTGTACACACTTGGGAATTACTTGTTTGTGCAGACCAGCGATTTCAACTGCTTTGCTGTAATTTTTAAAACATGCATTACCTGACTATTTAGTTAGGGGCATTGACCTCTTTTCCTTTAGATTGTCAAATGAAAAGAAAAGAAAAGAAAAGAAGACCACAGCCAACACAACAATAGTTGTCTAGTGTGAATGACCTGCCTTGAACCATAAATATATAGGTCATATAACAGAGTTGGATCTTATTGGTCATGTTGCATAATAAAGTTGCATCTCATTGGTTAATTCTTGATACCAGAAATTTTTATATACAAATATAGGCCCCTGATTTTTTAGCTCATTTTTTAATTTTCAACTACAGTTGACATACATTATTATATTAGTTTCAGGTGTATACCCCAGTGATTTGACAGTACATAACTTACTAAGTGATCATCCTGATAAATCTTGGACTCATCTGATAACATCCATAGTTATTAGAATATTATTAACTATACTAGAGGCCCAGTGCACAAAAATTTGTGCATTCGGCGGGGGTGGGGGTGGGGCGGGATCCCTAACCCAGCCTATGCTCTCTCGTAGTCTGGGACTCCTCAGGGGATATCCACTTGCTGGCTTAGGCCTCTGGCGAAAGCCTCTGGCCTGGGCAGGGGACCTCCATCCCCCTCTGATCTCCTGTTCTGCCCCTGGGGACCCCCAACTCCACAGCCACCTGCCTGGCTAGCAGGCCTGACCACTTCAGTGGTGGGGCTGAGCCGGACTGGGTGCCGCAATCTTGTGGCTATGGGAGCGGCCATCTTTGTGATGGAGTGACACCTAATTTGCATATTACTCTTTTATTAGATAGGATTCTCTATGCTGTACTTTTCATTCCCATGACTATTCTGTGACAACAAATTTGTACTTCTTAATCCCTTCAGAAAGCAATAACAATTGAGACAGACTTTCATTTTTAGGTATTTTAAGCAATAAGGTGATATTAATTAAAGGTGAAGAAAACTGAAAATTAGCTGGAATAACATCCTCACCTGTAGCAAGACTTGATATAAAAGACATCTACCAGTTGAATAATTTCTGTAAGCAGCATCTATTCAGTATCAGCCTTGTCCATTTCAGTTTAAGGAAATGACTACCCAAATGGGAGTCCTTTTTTCGTTTAGTGTTCCTCATTTCATTTTCTCTTTCTTTACTTCTGGTTGGAAGATCAAATAGTCTTCCCTTTATAATTTCTTAGATTTGCTTCTATGTTCCTAAAAGTTTGTCAAATATGTTTTCTCAGGATTTACTCTTATATTTGACTAGGGGCCCGGTGCACAAAAATTTGTGCACTCGGGGAGGAGGGAGTCCCTCAGCCCGGCCTGTGCCCTCTCACAGTCTGGGACCCCTCAGTGGATGTCCTATGATGGCCCCAGTCTGCCAGGCGCCTTCTGTGTGTGTGTGTGTGTATGTGTGTGTGTGTCACCACTGGGGACCTGCCTCCAGCTGCATCTGAGGCTCGGAGCAGTCCTCCTGTGTGTGTCTACCTGCCGGGGGCCTGCCCCCAGGCACACTGTGGAGGCTTGGAGCAGGCATCCCCTCTATGCTGATCTCTCAGACTCTTGCCCTCCCCTGCATGTTGTTCTCTTTTTTGAGCTGTGACCAGGGCTGGGTGCGGCCTGCCTCCCAAGCTTGCCTACTGCCCATCTTCCTCCA